>CM059208.1:36753116-37023116 GCA_030347435.1 Clarias fuscus | reverse complement strand
TCTCTCTCGCTCTCTTTATTCAGGTTCTCTTGTCTATGTGCTCATTCTTGCGCTCGCGAGCGGCGCGGCCGTGGCGACTCCAGTGCGCGCACCTAAGAGCGTCCAAAGCGACCACGCGCAGTGCACCACGAGCGCTAGAGACCTGCTCACCAAGCTCAAGGGCGCGCTCGAGAAAGTAAGTTACAAAGCCATCAGTCTTATTATGTATTTAGCGTTAGAGTGTGAACAGTTAGTAGTAATTATTAAACAGAGCAAATATCATAAAAGGTGAATGTGATTGATTATATCATGTGAAGCGGCAGAGACGCAGAGACAGAGATGTCTCTTAGTGTTAGAGACTTACATACCTACCTACAGTACATACATACATATACACAAAGGGGAAAAAGATGTATACACACTTACAATATAAGTATAATATATATATATATATATATATATATATATATATATATATATATATATATATATATATATATATATATATATATATAGTTGCCATAATATAATTCGAGTTTTACAAAAGTGCATAGATAACACCTGTTATCAATCTTATAAGTGTGTACACATATATTGGGGCCACTCTGTATGTAAAGCATTTTTAAATAGTATTATTTTCGAGGAGACTTGCATGTTTCACATTACTATACACTATATTATTTCAGAGTATGTACAGTATAGCAGAGATCTGAAATATGCTGACTAATTTCTAACCCCAGTGCTGTGATATGCTGTGATGCCAGAAAACAGCTGTAAAAGTCCGGGTATATACAGTTGGGGAAAGTAGAGGTCAAAAACGAACTTTCCCCTTGATGGGTTCGTTTTTTAAAAACCTTTCGGCTTTTATAAACCGATATGAAGCGTTTATTTATTGCTTCCACAGAAGCAGTAAATTGGCCTTGGGTTTTTCAGTGTTAAGTTTACTCTCGAAAGAAAAGAAGAAAAAAAAAAGATGTGGTGAACATAAATTACTCAACAGCACACTGAATAGTGAGTTACTAAAAAAAAAAATAATAATAATAATAATTTAAAAAACAGTCTACGCCAGGTGTCGCCTGTTATAGAGCCATAAACCAGTCGCAGCAGATCGTTCAGATTGTTTTCACGTGCCGTGTGAAAACCACAGTGTTCACATACAGTATGTTTTTAATAATCAAAATATTTATCCAAACAAAATAAAACAAAAAAATACATGGTATATTTTAAATCATTTTCAAACGGTCTGAACGTCACTGTAAACAACAATAATGTAATTAATTTAACTAATAATAATAATAATAATAATAATAATAATAATAATAATAATAATAATAATAACAACAAATAAATAAATAAATAAATAATATTAATTTATTAAGTAATATGTGGAATTTATTAAACAATTAAAATGTTGTAGAGCCTAATTTACTGATTATTTTATAACTAGGGTAAATATTTAAATGAAGAGAAAAAAAAACTCTAGCCTGAAACACTTTAATTATCAAATATTGATGGTGTTTTTAATATATATTTTTTTAATATTTCCTGTGAGACTGACATCAAAATGGTGCAAAACAGGAGAAAATAAAATATCCAAAATTTAAGGGATAATGAAGCTCCTAAATCAAAAGTTTATTTTTGCAATCCATAAATCCCACGAAAGTTCATTATAATAACAAATGTATAAGTAGTGGCGACAAGTGCAGGTACAAGACATATTTGTGTGAGTTACAAAAGAGACTCAGGTTGCCTACGTAGTCATCTATAAAACAATGAACAGAAGGGCATTGATGGCAGTATTAACATAAAAGCTACAGTATGGTCAGTTTGAGCAGAATACAGATGAGGAGGTGATGAGAGAGCTGGAAAGACTAAAGTGCTGCTGCATTGCTCTCCGTACGTAGAGATGAAGGAAGGGTTACTGTAATCTCAGTGTGCCACTATTAACAGATAGTCAAAGCACTTAGCCAAAGTTTATATCGACCAAAATGTGAATAAAAGCTATTTAAATTAGAAGATTTAATTCAGGATTTCCTTGCAACATAAATCTCAGACCCCACTAAAGAGTCCATCCTAAAGATTTAAATGTAAATCATTCAGGGTGGATTTGTCATTTAAGTAGAGCAAGTAAAGAACAAGTAATAAAGTAATACATTTGTTTTTTTTGTTTTTTTGTAATCTGACACAGCCAGAAAACAGATCCAATACACTGTTTCATGGATTTAACTGCACGGAGCTGGGCGCAGTGGTGAACCCAAACACACAGACGGCGAGTGTGTGTCAGCCCAGTCAGGTAAGAAAACCCACTGATAACCTGATGGATAAAGATCATATTCCTACAGGTTTAAATTAGCATCTTTTTCTTCTTCTTCTGCAATCAGCAAGTTTCTTTAATGTTCATTTAATGTCTTACAGGATGTTAAATGCTCTGATCAAAGAACTACTCCATTCAGTGAGGTAAGGGTCAAACCATGAGCATGCATAATGCTAATAACTTTTTTTCATGGTAGGATTAAAAGAATAAATTATTTTGAATACAAGGTGAAGTGTTTTCTTAGATAAATGTTTTTTTATTCATTCTCACTATCTCGTCCCTCTTTAGCCTGAATGTTTGCAGAACATTGCCAATGATTTGGAATATCATCGATCCATGCTCGTTGACTATGTGAACACTCTGGACCAGAAGACGAACTCAGAGTCTATCAAGGAGCTCAACAAAATTAAAGACGCTATACATGAACTTCAGCAGGTACAAAACATGTGCAGTTCATTGTTTATATAATAAAAAGAGAATTATCTATATGCTTATAACACAGTGAAGGATAAGGCTTATCGAAGTTTTAGTGGCTTAGTTTGCAAATCACAAATCAGATTTTATTAAGCTGAGAAATTTATTTATTTATATGTATTTATTTTTAATACATTTTTACTTCCTGTGCCCAAACTAAACTAGTTACAAAGTTTAAAAAAAATAAGAAAAGGATGGTGAAATTTTGGTCATTTACATGCATGGTGGCTAATTTAACTAATTTAATCTATTATGCTGACTTGCATAAATATTCACACCCATTGAGCTTTTCCACATTTTGGAGTGTTAAAACCTGGAATTTAACCTGACATATGTATATTTCATAAATCTGATCAATCTAAATTGATTTACAAAAGTATTTACAAATAAGAAATAAAAAAATTATAGAAGGTTGTAACACACAAGAAACACTACAAAACATGGAATTATTTAAAGGGGGTTAATACTTATGCATGATTATCTATCTATCTATCTATCTATCTATCTATCTGTCTGTCTATTTACGTATCTAACATTTACATTTAAATATATCTATAATGTCTTTTCCACACCAGAGCTGCAAGCTGCTGCCCACACCAGAGTCTTCACAAAATGTAAGGTTTTTTTCCATTCTTACTTCTTTGTACAGAATCTCATTACCATAATATTTCACACATCATTTTTAACTTTCATTCATTTCACTTTGGAAATCTTAGAAGTGGAGCCCCTCAAACTCTTTCGAAGCTCGGAAAGACCTGTGCAAACAGCTGAAGGGCTTCCAGGTGCGCACCATCACCATCAACCGAGCACTCGGATACGTCTGCGCCGGAGATCATAAGAACTAATTCTGCACTTCCACTACAATCATCATCATCATCATCTTTTAAAATCTCAATCACCAACATTGACTGTGTAAAACTCCGCACTACTACTTTGCAAAAAAAAAAATCTCCACAACCCATATTTATTTCATCTGTGTAAGAATAATGTATAAGCTAGCTACATCTGTGTGGTTGTCAACTGAGACCTTGTGGTGTTTTTCTATAGTTGTTTTATAATTAATTAATATTTATTTTCATACGAACTATTTATTTGTATTTGTTCATACAATGCCCTTTAACTATTTATTAACTATTTATTAAAGTCTTATGAGATAATTTAACATCTGCAATCTTTGTGTGTGTGTGTGTATATGTACTGTATACTGTAGCTAAGCATAAAATGCAAATCATTATTAATAATCATTAATATAATATTCATATAATAATCATTCCCATCGTTACAAAAAAAAAAAATCAAAAAGTACATGAAAATGAGTGAGCCACTCATGGTTTAACAGTCATGTTTATTCAGTCATATGTTTTTATGGTAGATACAGCAATATGAAAAATAAAACAATCGTTCCATGGTGTCAAAAGTTCAAGACAGTCAAAGGATTTACTGTATGCAAATACTATTTTTCTAACCACTAATCAGTCTAAGAGGCAAATAATAAGAGCAAAGATCTGATGTGCCCATGTTTTTCTCTAGTGTCAGTGAAACAGTTAGAAATAAAGCTGTAGTGGCAACTAACTATTTCTAAACCATTTCAAGAGATTGCTATGGTATATAAAGAATAAAGCATGCTGTTGAAGGAACACAATCGACACTAGTGTGGTAAGACTAACTCACACGACCACATTGTTCAGTAGTTTCCTTTGACATCACATCCCTTGGGGTAGTTCAGTGGTTAAAATGTTGACCTTCTGATCAGAAGGTCATGGGGTTAAAGCGGTCAGCCGGATGCGTGATACTGTTCAGTACCCCTAGTGATTTCTATTCCTGGAATGTAAACCGAATGTTGCGTGACTGCTTTTTATGTGAATATTTATTTGAAGGTTTTCTAGACACACCGTGTGCTTTGTATTTTTTCGTTTATCTCGAATCTAAACACCCAGAATTCTCCCCATGATGCATTACTAATTAACAATGCATTTCTATTAAATTCATCTTAAATTCACATTAAAGACATCTCTGGACTGTGTTTGTAATGGCATTTATTAACCGAACCTACTATTATTTCTGAAATGCAGTATCTAACTTATTAATTTATATCCTCAGTACCAAAGATGCCTAAATGAAAATGAGCTGAAAATAAACTAAAATCTATGATGAAGAAGGCAGCAGCAACTACACATGTAATATGATTACGTTATGATGGTTTTTTCCCCTTCATATTGTTGAGCTGAAAACTGAAATAACAGAAAAACTGTAAATTCTACTGCTACTGTAACTAACATTTGTTAACAAAGACTAAATGGCTAGTTAGTCCTATAACTAATATTATTACGTCGTGGCTAGCATGCTTGGGCACTCGCGGACTGGATAAGCAGACAGCTTTATCACTGATATACAAAAAAAAATAAAAAGAATTTAATTGAATAATATAAAATACATTAGGACATGCTACTTTACAGTACAATTATACAATTTAGAACACAGCAATGGCTTTTAAATGTACTTATGGTTCCTTTTTTTCTAGTTTATCTTAAGTGTGAGGATGTTGAGAACGGATTTGCATACTTGGACCGCAAATCTTTACATAGTCACTTTGAGGTTGACGTACTGTATTATTAAAGCCTTCAGCATTGTTCCTTTATAGCTCCCTGTTCAATCCTGAGCTTTGTGTGGAGTTTCACATCTTTTCCCAATGTCTGTACGGGTTCCCTACAAGTTCTTCGTTTTCCTTCCACCACCCAAAACCACAAGCCAGTAGGTGGACTGACTTTGCTAAAATGCCCCTAGTGCATGTGTCAAGTGTGCGTGATGCCCTGCGATGAACTATCGTCCCGTTTGCTCCGTATTCCCGCTTCACACTCAGTCTTCCCGGCATAAGCCTCCGGATTCACAACGACCCTGACCAGGAAAAAGCGCTTACTTGAGGTGAATGAATGAATCGAATTGTAAGCCCTAATATAGAGACATACATTCTTCCACCTTTAGCTCACATGTATTGAGTGTGATGGAATCTGAGCTGCATCAGAGATCAGATGGCATCAAGACTGCACAGCAGTTACCACTCTCTACGGAATCTATTTTACATATTAGAAAAAGAAATATACGCTATCAAATATATATATATATATATATATATATATATACTGTACACATACCTAAAAATACACAGACTATTTACAGTACATAGAAATAAAATGTTTAAAAAAGAAAATAATTCGGTGAAACTTTCTGTGAAGGTCGTGTCAATGATACAAATCGTACACTATCTATATTTATAGTGCATGATGCATTATAAGTTAATAATGCATCAACTCTAGCATTATGGGTAGGTGTAACATGATATTACAGTACAAGCCCATTCAATTTTACCAGCGAATGCGTGAACGCATTTTAAACAACGGTAATGCTCTTCTGTCGTAAATACAGTAAATATAGCAATTTGTATAATGCCGTTTAACCTTCACAGAAAGTACATTTTCTATAAGCTACCAGTGCGCTTTTTTTGCTGCCACAATTGGAAGGAACAAAACCGAATATTACAGAGTTGGTCCAAATGCTCCTAAAAGCGTACACATGATCGAGCGCTCCTCTGAGTCAACACAAAGTTTGGAGTGGTAAAGCCATGACAAAAACATGATAAAAAAGATTTACATATAAACAACAACAACAACAACAACAACAAAATACATAGAACCTATACACTCAAGTAATTACAGGGCTGAGCTCTCGTGATCTAATTTGCAGCACCATTATTATTGACATCATTATTGTGTACTGTACTTGGCTTACCGTCCGTGCTTCATAATAAGAGAATTGATATAAATGGCCTGCATTTTCCCATTTACTGTATAAACAATAGCTTCCCACAAATCTATCTAAAAAACCAAAAGGGATGATTCTTAAAATAGGACAGACCCTGAGAGGTATACAGTCTTTAAAGCTGAAGGCTCCAGAACGCATGGCTGAGATGATCTAGAAAATCCCAAAAGACAACCATCCAAGAATTCCTGGACTTATTTGGGGGGTTCACTGTGCTGCATATCTGAGGGAAAAGATAATAAAACAGGATAGTAAACAAGCACAGGGCATCGATTTCCAGACCACTTCACCTACACTTTGTAAACTTGAGGGCGTTTTAAAGAATAACTAAACCGTTTGACAGCAAAACGAGATAAATCCCATTTTCCCGACTATTACTCTTTTTGGCACACAGGGTTGTCTATAACACAAGTTTCACTTTAACAACTAGCTATACTGTATATCTCTGTTTTAGAAGCTTTGAACTTCCACGAAACAGAGTGGCCGCATTTCAGATCAATGTAAAAAAAAAAAAAAAAAAAACGCTTACTGAAAAGAAAAATGAAATAAACTGCATCACTTCTTTCTGTCACATGTCGCAGAATAGTTAACGCTGTGAGCGAATTAAATGTGTTCAATGGATTTTTGGAGAATGCTGAAGCCAAGAAAAAAGACGGTTCCATTATGTTACTACAGGTGTGTGTCTCATAGCCCTTAAAGCTCAGAGCATTTTAGCCATTATTTGTTTTGCTGTTTTATACAGTACAGTAGGGCTCAGGATTGTGCAGTATTAGAGTATAATATATATATATATATTTTTAAAGATTTCAAATTGGGTCACCTAGAGAAAGAAATAGCACATGATCTTGTGTTTTTATTGCTGTTTTCGGTTGCTTCTATGAATATATGAATTAAAAATTATAAAAAATATACAAATTTTGAGAGTTTTTGCGACATTTCCCATATTCCAGTAGTGGTAAAATTGACCCTTTATAAAAATAATGATAACTTTTGTTCTACCCAACATATCCAAAAACGTGGAGTGTGAAGTCTGAAGCCTCCTCTTTAACACACACCAACAAGGCTTCTATATACGTAAGCACATACCGGTTGCCGGCATCTGTGCTGCTAGAGCTTTAATCGTTTAACTGTGATACGTTCTGTGAAATAGGACATTATGCAATGTGGATATAGATCCATGATGCACTTACAGTATGATAACATTTTTGAAAGAAAGTTAACCTTACAACTGGAAAAAAAAAAAAAAAAAACACACACTTTGTTTTGATTGCTATTATGATGTGCATCTTAATCCGATATCCTTATATTTTATAGTATTTATGAACCTAGAATATCTAAGTAAAACATCATGTAATAATAATTTTTAAAAATCTGCAACTAAATTTTTCTATTCAAAAATTACTGAAATATAAAAATGTATTATAAGTTATGTTAGTATGCCAAAACTTGTGTGTAAACATATATTTAAGGACTCAATGTCAATGGGACATCTTAAGCGACATCATGATATACTGTACATCTTACATACAGTATACAAAAATTAAAGATGGCTTTATGGAGCAAAAAATGGCATTCTACTTCAAAGTGATATTGAGTTTGACGCATATCATGGACACACGGCGTGTACAGTATGTGAGAGGTGAGGATCTATGACTGGAGGGGAACGGTCATGTACATGTACACACTGACCTTCCAGTTTGTTAATGACCTCTCTGGGCACGTCTTCCTGGTTGAGTGCCTCGTACAGCTGCGTGACTCCGGCCTCCCCCTTTGGCTGCCGACTCCTCCAGCGATCCAGCATGTTGAAATTCATCACGACCGATCCCTCCTTTGTCATTTCGATCTCATCCAAATCTTGTTTGGTCAGATCCAGGTAGGCAATAGCCACAAATTTCCATTCCTTCCCCATGCATTTGGCCAGCTGCATCAACTGCTTATCGCTCATGTCTAGGTCTTTAATCTCCACACCGTCTGTATAATTTTTTTTTTTAAAAACACACAAGTGAGGCTTTTAATTCAGGTTTCATGCCATAAATACTTGAATTAATTATTAATTAACGATAAGGAAATAGTAAGAACCAAGCATCACCTGTCTCACACCAGCGAGATTTCTTACAGATCGGCTCCGTGTCGGACATGCTGGAGTTTCGCTTCCGACCTTTCATATAAATCCCAATAAGACATGAGTTCATTCCCACTTATACAGCTATTAGTGGATATAACACTAAACAGACACTTAATAAAGCAGCTACTTCGAACATGATTTCAGCTGTTAAACATCATGTCTGACTGCAAGTGTTGTCACACATAAGCAAAACACCATTTGCACTTACTGCATGATCGACTTCGGGTTTTTTCAACGGCATTCTCTATACAGTCCCCTACAACAGAACAAAGTCAGAAACATGAAATGACACAAACTCACTAATCTGGTGAAAATTAATAAAGTTTATTTTCTTTATATTTATGTATATTATCTTATTAGGTCCAGCACAATATTATGTGAATATTATGCTACAAGGCCCGCTTCGAGCAAATCATCAGTACACTCATATACAGTTTAAAAAATGGATGCAATTCAATAATACCAGATTCTGCACAGACGAACATCAAGTGGCACCAAACACTTTTTAATCAAAGCAAAGTTCAAATAGAAAAGAATAAGATGGCAATCATATGATGTAACATCTAAATGAATTTCTAGCAGGAGATCTTTTTGCGCATATATGTTGAACAGATTTTTAAAATAAAAATGGACATCTTATTTTGCATCATATTTTGTTTATATATATATATACATAATAAATGCCATAAGAAATGTTTTTATTTTTGTTAAATTTATGACATAAGAAGTAACTATGTATCAATGTTTGCTGAAAATATGAAAAAATCACCAAAGTCTGTTATTTATCAAGGGGTGCCTTAACTTTTGCACAAGACTGTATGTCTGCATCATATTAAGTTTATAGCTACACACATACACATGCATATATATATTATATACATATTATATACTACATTTTTTGCTAATGTTATTATATATAATGTTATTAATATTATATTTATATAATATATATCATACTACTTTTCTTTTCCTGTAGTGTGTATACATTTTTTGGATCACTCTGTATATATGTTTACTTTGTCCTCAATTTAGATCTAAGCTTTAAAGCTTTGAAACTTTTTCTCCTCCCAAGACACTTTAGAAAGGAGGTAAGGACTGCAAAGAAAAAGTCCATGAAGATCGAGAAGCCGCCTCATTGCCAGAAGCTGCTGAAGGAGAACAGAAAGTACCGTCTGCTTGGCGAGCCCCAGGGGGACATCACGAGTTTGAATGCACACAGCAGTTGCAAAGTGAAGATGCACGTACCCTCTCGAATGGTAGCCGACCACACGCTTTGCTCGGACTCCGATTCGATTAGGGAGAGCTTGAACGGGGGGCGCTGCTCGAAGAATGCCTCGAAGTAACCCTTCATCTTCACCACAGCCAGTGTGAACTGGATGTCCTACAGAAACAGAAAAAGACAAGTTAAAAGATAAAAAAGTATGTGCAAGCACCGAGGTTAGTGTTAGACCAGACAAGCGCTACACTGCATACAAACTCACCTCGGGCGTGATGTCCCCCTGGGGATCGCTGAGCAGACGGTACTTCTTGTTCTCCTCCAGCAGCTTCTGGCACTGAGGCGGTTTCTCGATCTTCATGTATTTTTTCTTTGCAGTCCTTACCTCCTTTCTAATGTCCTGGGAGTAGAAAGAGTGAAACACTTTAAAGATTAGATCTAAAATGAGGACAAAGTAAACATACAGGTGAAACTCGAAAGATTTGAATGTCGTGCAAAAAGTCATTTATTTCAGTACATACTGTAGAACATCATTGTACATAGAACAATTCCGGACCTCTGAAAGATATACAGTAAGTATGCATATGTACACAGTACTTGGTTTGGGCCCCTTTTGCAGCAATTACTGCCTCAATGCGGCATGGCATGGAAGCGATCAGCCTGTGGCACTGCTGAGACCAGGATGCTTCAATAGCGGCCTTTAGCTCTTCTGCATTGCTCAGTCTCATGTCCCTCATCATTCTCTTGGCAATGCCCAATAGATTCTCTATGGGGTTCAGGTGAGGCGAGTTTGCTGGCCAATCAAGCACAGTAACCCCACAGTCATTGAACCAGGTTTTGGTGCGTTTGGCAGTGTGGGCAGGAGCCAAGTACTGCTGAAAAATGAAGTCAGTGTTGATCCCGGACTTAATGAAGCACAGTGGACCAACACCATCAGGTGACATGGCTCCCCAAATCAACACTAACTGGAAACTTCACACTGAACTTCAAGCATCTTGCAGTGTGTTCCTCTCCGTTCGTCCTCCAGACTCTGGGTCCTTGGTTTCCAAATGAGATGCAAAAGTTGCTCTCATCAGAAAAGAGGACTTAGGACCACTGAGCAACTAGTTCGTTTTTTCTTTAGTCCAGGTAAGACGATTCTGACATTGTTTGTTGTTCAGGAGCGGCTTGACAAGAGGAACACGACATTTGAAGCCCATGTCCAGGATCCGTCTGTGTCTGTTGGCTCTTGATGCACTGACTCCAGCCTCAGTCTACTCCTTGTGAAACACTTTTGAATGGCCTTTTCCTGACAATCCTCTCCAGGCTGCGGTCATCCCTGCTGTTTGTGCACCTTTTTCTTCCACACTTTTCCCTTCTACATAACTTACTATTAATGTGATTTGGTATAGCACACGTTGGGAACATCCAACTTCTTTTGCAATTATCTTTTGAGGATGTCAGTGATGGTTTTCTGCACAACTGTCAGGTCAGCAGTTAATCCCATGACTGTGCTTCCTACTGAACCAGACTGAGAGACCATTCAAAGGCTCAGGAACCCTTTGCAGGTGTTATGGATTAATTAGCTAATTAGAGTGGGAACCTTTCAGCCTAGAATATTGAACCTTTTCACAATATTCACATTTTCTGAGATTGTGGATTTTGGGTTTTCAGTGCATCAAGAGCCACCATACACAGACAGCTCCAGGAAACGGATTACAACTGTTGCATTTTTAGTATTAAGCCACTCCTGAACCACAGATAACATCAGAAAGATAAAAAGAAAAGGAACGTAACTGTTGCTCAGTGGTCCAAAGGATCCTTTTCAGATTAATTTAAATTTAACATGTTACTTTTTTGGCAGTCCTTGCAGAACTTCCGGCGACTCGCGTCCTACATGTCTGTTATTTTATTCAATTTAATTTTATAACAGAAAACTTGTATTTGTCAAGCTCTAAGCTGTTCCCAATTACTAACCAAGCACAGGCTGCTATGTTTTAAGTTTACTTGCCAATAAATACAGTTGTCAATTCATGATATTCCCCTTCTTGTAATTTCAATACTTAATTTACATTGTTGTTAGATATAGTTTAATAAATTATGCTACATGATAAGGCTTCAAGTAGACCCTGTAATTGGTGATCGGTATCGGCCGATACAACTTCTAGTGATCGGAGATCAGTGATCGGCCCCAAAAATCCTGATCGGAGCACCCCTACCTGCCAGTCCTGTCCTAAGCCTTGTAGGCAGGGTAGGGTGTAACGCGTTACAAAGTTCAAGCCCCGCCTCCGATAACCTATCCGACGCGCGGAAAGATTGAGATAGGGGTATTAGTAGTTAACAGATTATGGGCCAAACTTGGCTGAGTGATAATAATAATAAAGGTCTTGACTAAAACAACATGCATGAGGAAGCACAAAGGAATTTTCATTTTCTGCAATGGAAAAGTACTCGAACTAGTTACTTTTACCAGAAAGTAACGCAGTAATGTAACTGTTGACTTTTTGAAGACAGTAATTTTGTAATGTAATTAGTTACTTTAAAAAGTAATGACGAGCTGAAAGGCTGATATCAAAGCAACCTGGTCTTCAGCAATGGATTAGTTAATAGCTTTTTGAGATGCACGGTTTTTGCTCTATTGAATTAATATTTTGATGTAGTGAATTTTTCTTTCAGTAAACGTTATCTTTATTTAACACTTTTTGAAAGGAGTCTCCAGTAGTAGTGATTATTAACCTTCAGTGGTAAAGCCAGTACCTGAATGGCAGCATGCTGAGGCGACAGCACTTTATACTGTAGCTACTATAATGTAAGAAAACTGCCTTTAAAATCAGTTAAGCATAAATCTGCCTTACTTCTTATTTCTTCTCCTTATTTGGAGAAGGCGAGCTGTATGCCAATAAATCTACAGATTCTTTTTGTTCTTACTTAACAATGTTTTGACAGTAAAGTTCTGACAGTAGAGAGTGTCAGAACATTACTGTAGAGAGTGACCGCAGGTTGTCTGCATCACAACAGGCTGATGTAGACGTAAAGGAAACCACACACACGGTATGTGGCTTTACCGGGATTGCGATGATCTTGTGACTTTACCCGCAAGCAGGACAATCATTTTTACATATTTATTTGTGAAGTGAGATGCGTCATACTAGGAGAATGAATGAATGTATGATATTTAACAAGAAGCTGACAGCATCATCTCAGTAGTTGGCTGGATTCCAGGGTGAAATTCTGACTCAGCTCAAACGAGAGAGAGTGCTTTTGGAAGTTTGGAGTTTTATTTACTCAAATAAAGACACAAATAAAAAAAAAATGTAATCTGCATAAAATCTGTTTAACAAAATTTGTTGTACATTGTATTATTTTAGAGCTTTATCTTTAATCTACACTACCTACTTAAGTTACTATTTTAATTACTTAAGCTTCTTAATATATAAAAATATATACGTTAACTGCTTCTACCTGTTTACCAGAATCCATAGGTGAACCAGTTCTACTCGTAAACTTACACACACGTACGCACACACACTTCCTGTAAAATGTCACATTTGAAGAAAGCATGCATAGTAACACCTCTCCCACATACAGACAAACAAATTCACACACACACACACACACACACACACACACACACACACACACACACACACACACACACACACACCAGCTCTAAAAATGGATCTAACACTGACAATGCATTAATGACACACCTTACAGTTTTTACTTTAACGTCCACAGAAGCTTTTGTACCATTACGGTTAGTTCCTACTCACACCATTGCATCATTGCTTCAGGATTATGTCGCAGTTACCATAAAAGTAAATTGAAAGGTTGGGAATAAAAAGACCATAAACTGACATTCACCAAAAACATGCACCTTCCGTATTTAAATTCTCAGCATTTTTTTTATTGATTAAAAAAACCTAAAGCAACATTGTAAAGAAGAATAGACTAAAGTCAGAGAGGAAACGATTACTTCAAGTGACCGCTGCTAAATATGGATCTACAAGCTATTCAATAATGAGGATACTTGGTATTGACCACATGATTTGTTTTTCTTTTTGGTTTCATTTTTACATTTTAAATAAATTATAGCATGGTGAAAAAAAGTTATTTGTTGTTCGTCTGAGAAAAGAGGGGGGCACTAACTTTTACACATGACTGTATTTACAATACAGGACGCTTTTTTCCAGCGTTAAAGATGTTCTTCCATTTTCAAAAGAGAAAAAAACAACAAAAAAAGGCTCTCACAGCGATGTCGGAGTCGTTGTTGGTAGCGAGGTAGACCCTGAATGAGTATGAGTCCTGCTGGCCCACTTCCTTGTAGACCTGGACCACCCCATGGTGCTCGGCTGGCTTCGACGTCTGTACGACCGGGCCCACCGGGGACAGAGACGACACGTTCCACTTTATGTGACTGCGCGAGTGATCGACTGAAGGCTCGATGAGGCCTCGCGCGTCCTTCACGTGCAGGACGCTGAACTTTACTTCATTGTCCTGATCTGATGTGCACAGAACAAGAAAGTTAAAGGCTTACCCAGACAGAACTTTAAAGCTATTTTTATTTACATTAGCAATCATGTTCCGCTCACTTCATAGGAAAAATCTACTGTATACGACTACTTTTCCATTTTAATAAGTCTTTAAATAATTTCACCTGGGAGTGTAGGTTGATTTGCTATAACTGTAAAATCGCTATATATTATATTATATTATATTATATTAATAAACAATCACTTTTATATTATGTAGATGTGATCTAATAACAGGGATTAACATTTAACAAGCAATTTTTTTTTAATTTTTAAGAGTTGTATTGTTTTAGTTGAGGTACAAGACTACTACTGTATAGCTGCTAAAACATAAGAGAAAACAGGAACTTGGTTTGAGGATGTGACACAACTACATTGCCAACGGAAAGTTTTAATTTCTTTCCATCAGCTCTGTGTATAAAAATGAATAAAAAGTATGTCATTGTTTTGTTTTTTTAACCACAGCATAGTGAATACACTAATCTTATTGGTCAGCTGGTGTGCGTTATTTACGTTGTAACTGATACGAATAGAATGAACTGTTGCTTATTGCAAATAATGTCAGTGTACCTACCTGCTAGACAGAGCGAATGAGGAAACTGGATGGACTTGAGGATGGAAGGATCACAGTCCACATCAAAAATGGGTCCGGCAAACCTCCACGAGTCGCTCAGGTATGCGCCGAACTTGCTCCACGAAAGGACGCGGTAGCGGATCCGGACCTTCTCGGACACCTCGAACACCAGCCCTGTCTCTGAGCACTCATACACTCCCTCTTCCTCTAGTGTCAACCTGGAGCACAGAATACGAACAGCTTTAAAGAGAAATAGCAATCAAAGTAGAAATAAAGCAGACCTACAATATACAATATATACACACGTGGACAAAATTGTTGGTACCCTTCGGTCAATGAAAGAAAAACTCACAATGGTCACATAAATAACTTTAATCTGACAAAAGTAATAATTGAAAAAAATTCTATGAATGTTAACCAATGAAAGTCAGACATTGCTTTTCAACCATGCTTCAACAGAATTATTAAAAAAAATAAACTCATGGAACAGGCCTGGACAAAAATGATGATACCCCTAGAAAATACTGAAAATAATGTGACCAAAGGGACATGTTAATTCAAGGTGTGTCCACTAATTAGCATCACAGGTGTCTACAATCTTGTAATCAGTCAGTGGACCTATATATAGGGCTCCAGGTAGTCACTGTGTTGTTTGGTGACATGGTATGTACCACACTCAACATGGACCAGAGGAAGCAAAGGAAAGAGTTGTCTCAAAACAAAAAAACAAAAAAAGCCCAGAAAGACTTCTAAAGAGATCCAAGGTGAACTTCATGCTCAAGGAACATCAGTGTCAGATCGCACCATCCGTCGTTGTTTGAGCCAAAGTGGACTACATGGGAGACGACCAAGGAGGACACCATTGTTGAAAACAAATCATAAAAAAGCCAGACTGGAATATGCCAAACTACATGTTGACAAGCCACAAAGCTTCTGGGAGAATGTTCTATGGACAGATGAGACAAAAATGGAACTTTTTGCCAAGGCACATCAGCTCTATGTTCATAGGCGGAAAAATGAAGCATATCAAGAAAAGAACACTGTCCCTACTGTGAAACATGGAGGAGACTCTGTTATGTTCTGGGGCTGCTTTGCTGCATCTGGCACAGGGTGTCTTGAATCTGTGCAGGGTACAATGAAATCTCAAGACTATCAAGGGATTCTAGAGAGAAATGTGCTGGCCAGTGTCAGAAAGCTGGGTCTCAGTCGCAGGTCATGGGTCTTGCAACAGGACAATGACCCAAAACACAGCTAAAAACACCCAAGAATGGCTAAGAGGAAAACATTGGACTATTCTAAAGTGGCCTTCTATGAGCCCTGACCTCAATCCTATTGAGCATCTTTGGAAGGAGCTGAAACATGCTGTCTGGAAAAGGCACCCTTCAAACCGGAAACAACTGGAGCAGCTTGCTCATGAGGAGTGGGCCAAAATACCTGCAGAGAGGTGCAGAAGTCTCATTGACAGTTACAGGAATCGTTTGATTGCAGTGATTGCCTCAAAAGGTTGTGCAACAAACTATTAAGTTAGGGGTACCATCATTTTTGTCCAGGCCTGTTCCATGAGTTCATTTTTTTTTATAATTCCGTTGAAGCATGGTTGAAAAGCAATGTCTGACTTTTATTGGATAACATTCATAGAATTCTGATTTATTATTACTTTTGTCAGATTAAAGTTATTTTTGTGACCATTGTGGGTTTTTCTTTCATTGACCGAAGGGTGGAACCTTGGATTGCGGGTAACATGGTTTATGCGTGTTTTCCACAAGACGAGCAAAGATTTTTTATAAATTTTGACTTGAAAAAACGAGCAAGTCTTGATTTACGAGTGCCGAGTATCATGTATCACGCATGCACTCTTGTTTTGACACAGAGCGTCACGTGATCACAACTGAGCCAATGATTTTTCTCTCTCTTGCGCTGCGGAATTGTGGATAATCGTCTCCCCTGCGTCTCTTACTGGTATAATCAACATCTCCCTCTTTGTTTCAGCATGTCTCCAATTTGGCACCAACACAGACACACCGACACATGCATACACACTTTCTCGCCTTTCCACCGCCCCACCCCGGCTTCACACACACACACATACACACACACACACACACACACACACACACACACACACACACACACACACACACACACACACGCATTCTCTGCTTTACACAGAAAACTCCGCTCTGTCGTGATTCTTTTCAAAGGTAAAGTGCTGATTCTTTTGTTATTTTTTTTTTTTTACTTTACAGCAGTGATTCCGTTAGTATGTGCTCATGTGAGTGTCATTAGAGAGATTTCTTTTTTTTTCCCAGTTAAAACAGAGTTTCCAGTGTGCGTTTTTATGAGAAACTTAAAAAGCAAGGTGGGGGGAGGGAGGAGGAGTGTAAGACGAGGCGAAGGAAGGTTCTAATTCCACACACACACACACACACACACACACACACACATACACACACACACACACACAAACGGAAACACTTATCTGTCGGGATTTATTTAAAAAAAATTTAAAGGTAAAGTGCAGGTTGATTTGTTTTATTTTTACTTTATATATTGTCTAAATTATTTTTATGTATTTATTTTTTTGGGCTGTGGAACGAATCATTTGAGTTTCCATTATTTCTTATGGGGACATTCGATTTGGAATACGAGCCCACTTCTGGAACAAATTATGCTCGTAATCCAAGGTTCCACTGTACTGTATTTCCTGATAATTCCTATAATGGTTGATTTTAACCTACTTACGACATATATTTATATACGAATATTCTTTAGAAGATGATGCAAAGAAATATGTGGTTAAAGAAGCAGAACACTGAAGAATAGAAAGAGAAAACAAGATGTTCTTTTACTTACTGCCATCGATTTTCACAGATTTCCTTCGGTTTGACAAGTTCGTACACCGGTCTCTGTTTGTAAAAGAAATACTGCTTTATTAAGCACAAATAAATTTCCAGAATATGCTATATATATATATATATATATATATATATATATATATATATATATATATATATAATTTGGAAGGATGTGAAGTTTTCTGACTTTATTTGATCTCTAGACCAAAACCCCAAAATGAATGTAATAAACTGTAGCTTTGTTATCTAGGATCAAGCTCTATACAGCCAAGAAGTCTATGGACTACACACGCATACTGTATGTGCATGATGAACATCCCATGTCACTATCCCCTCTTGTTCTTTGCTGCTATAAGAACCTCCAGTCTTTTGGGAAGGTTTTAAAATAGATTTTAAAATGGAGAGAATTAATGAGCTCAAAAACTGATTTTCACACATTTTGTCAGCGAGCCCAGTATTACTGGGACTGCGAGCCAGGCCTTCTTGTCCAACATCAGTGTCCGACCTTACAAATGCAATTCTGGAAGAATTACCATATACACACTCCACCTTTCCTGGTGGAAAGCCTTCCCAGAAAGCAAAGGGGCTGGGGCCAACATCATATTAAACCCTATAGATCAAGAATTGGAAGTTCATATGCATGTGAAGGGTCATATTAGTCACATTCTGTGTAATTTATATATTTTACACTGTATATTTTTATTTTAATAGGTTTTTATTGTAACTTTTGTAAATCTGAAAATTTATAGATTTATACATTTTATCTCAAACGTTAAAATGTTACATTTTCCTTAATGCAGTTTTTCTTTTGAAATCTTCCTAATCTTTCCATTATATGTCACATAAGCATTTTACTGCATATTATACTGTGTACGGTTGTGTACATAACAAATAAAATGTAAACTTTTTAAAACTTGGCACAGCATGTGTTCATGGAGCTCGCTTTGCACACAGCACTAGCATGCTGGAACAGGTGTGGGCCATGCAAAATTTGCAACAGGGTGCTTCTAACTTTGAGGCAACACTATCATACATACTGTATGAGTGTGCTAGATGACCATTTACTTTTGATCGTTGTGTATTAATGTACTGTCTTTTTAAGAATATGGCCTAATTAAATTTCCTTAATACATCCTGAACAAGACATAATGCAAAAAAAACAAAAAAAAAAACAACCTTATTCGTAAAAAATAAATAAATAAATCAGTGCATGGAAGGTTTTGAAAGGCATCACTTTGTCTAATATTTTAATCATAAATCCTGATCTGATAAAGTGCACGACATACAGTAGGATGCACAAAACGTTATGATTTTGGTTTGTATTTGCATGTTAGAGCCGGTATTACGTGATCTTTTGTTTTGTTATTTGTCTAATACAAAAACACAAAAATGCAGGAAAAAGCATTGGGAAGGAACGAACATCATGCCTCAACATTACGCGGCACACACACTCACCTGAAGAACGTTACATTTTTCACAGAACGGCTTCACGTGGTCTCCTAAAAACATAAATCAAAGCTTTTAATCTTCCACATGTTGAATAACATCGACATTCACTATCTGTCTTATTCAATTCGTCTGCCGGTGTTACGGCTGATATTGGGTCTGCTTGAAAAATTAAACTTTATTAAAAAATACATGAATTGGATAAGGGCTTGCAAGGAAATTGATGCAGCTTTGCGTCCCTTTGTGACGCTTTGTGACGTTTGGACCGTTCGTTCTTTTTTTTTTCCCTGATTCTGATTTGAAATAAAATTCATATCATGCTAAACTTTTTGGAACTCTGAGGTAACTTCCATATTGGCGGGTTGTTTCCCTTCACACTGATGAGTCAGAAGAGAGTGCTGCAGAATGAGTGGCATTCTTTCTTTTACTTCCAAAGACAATCTTTCTCCAGCACAATCTCTCTCACACACAGCTCCAAATGTTGCCCAAAACTACAATGTCTATAATGGAATACTGCGCATGAAAACACTAACCTTTCGTTTAATTTAATGTAGATTAATGTACTTAAATAAAAGAAAGGTTTTGTCTATACATTAGTCAGAACTCGCTCTTTCAGTGATATCTTTACAATTTATATATTGAAGGATCCGAAACCTCAGAAAGAGCCCGGAGAAATTTTCAGTCTGTCTGTCTGTCTGTATGTCTGTCCAGACTGATTTTGTTACATCATCATGCAAAACTGGCTGGACAGAATTTCATGAAGTTTCGCCAGTCCTTTGGTATTTGCCTAACGTTAAACCTGCGACATAAATGAAATCAAAATGTTGAGGAGAAGTGAAGTTACTGTATGAGCAGTTTTGTGCCAGATTATAAACCAGAAGTTTTGACAGCTTGTGCTTGAGCAGGGTCTTAAATCGAACGCTGAACAGAATTTAATGAAATTTTAGATATCTACCCGAAGTTTAACCAGCACCATAAGTGAAATCAAAATGTCGAGTGAAGGCGACGTTATGAACAGTTATGTGGCGGATTTAATCATCTTTTTTAAAATAAGCTTCTAATGCGCTACTTGCTCAATGTAAACAAACACCTGCACCAATAGATATTAGTTAGAAAAATTAAACTGAATATTTTACTGGGATTAGTTTATATTTTCACAGCGTTAATAACAGCGCTGAAGTGGTAGTGAATTTTAATGCACTACCTGGAGTTGTTTTAAGACAAAACCTAAACTTTATCTGATCTACAGTTTTGATTTCTCATCTGTGATTCACTCTCTGATTACCGAATGGGGAGGGTATTTGGATAAGATACTCAACCTTAAACCCGAATTTTTACTTATTTCATGATTACATTAAAGCGGACCAGCTTATTTTTATCTTTATTACTACTATTTCTACAAATCTTCTCCTTACTGTATTTACAGTATATGCAGTACTTCTGCTCAAAAGTTTGCGAACGTAAATGTTTTCCATGGAAACACAGACAAAATAGAAAATAGAGCACAAGAACAAGACATACTGTACTGACATTGCCAGAGTAGAAATAATGATTTTGATGGAAATGATGAATATGTCCTTCAAACTTGCAAATATGCCTCCATATATAGAAAAAAAATTACATAAATAAATAAATAAATAAAACACCTTTTCCAGCAATTACAGCCTGGTAGGCATTTTGTCAATTTTCAGGATGATCTGAAGAGATTTCACTCCATGCTTCCTGGAGCGTCTCCCACAAAACAGGTGGCTTGATGGAGTCTTCCTTCGTTCCGTACGGAGTTCAGATTCGGGGACTGTGCTGGCCGCTCCATTACAGTCAGAATTCCGGCTAACTTTAATTGTTTGGATGAAATGGTTTGTGAATTGCATGAAAATGTGTTTTTGCAAGTGATCCCAAACTTTTGAGATAAATAATTAATAGATGATAGCCTACAATTGGAACAAGAAAAAAAATTATTATCCATCTAATCGATAATCAGAGTTTGTTATCGAGTACTTTTATAACCGATTTTATTTATCAGTGGATGTAGCCCAATAAGGTGGGATTTCGCTGTCAGTTTGGCTGATTAGACATGTTTAATATACAGCAAAGTTCAAAATGTTACTTCCTGCTGTTTCCTGGTACATGCTGTCCCCGAGAGCTTCATTTGAAAATCATAATTTACAATAAAAAAAAATAGATCTCTTATACAGAAATAGTGTTTCACTTTCATATTGGGTCACAACGAACAAGGATTTCCTCCCACTTGTCCATTAGTTTATGGACATTCGTTTTTCAGAAGGACATGCAGTCAAATTCAATTGAAAGAGAAATTACCGTTTCTGGTGTCAGCTCTGGTCTCTGTGTGGGAGTCTGCAAAAAAAAAAAAAAAAAAAAAAGCACAGTGATCTGTCACTGAGATGAATCAGTGCCTCATTAGAAAACAGGGCACATGATTTATTAACTGCAGCAGCACTTCCAGAAAATAAAGATCTAATACCCTGTCACCTGTATACAGTACGTGACTATACATACAAGTTAAGAAAGGTAAGGAAGGTCAGTGGAGTCTTACCGTCAGTGACTCTTTCAGCAGATGATTCAACATTTTCTGTCGGAAGAGAACACACAAATAAATGTCACACACAATTAAGCAAAGGTTAAAGTGGTAATAATGGTAATAACTGTGTCATCCATCGGTTAGAGCATCTTTCTGTTAAACAGGACATTATGGGTTTAAATCCCAGTGCTGCTTTCCCTTTTTACATTTAGCAGACACCCTTAAGGGCCTTGCTCAAGGAGCAGCTTCACCATCATGGGATCCTGGGATCTTCTGAACCATAACGCCTTAACCACTGAGCTACCCCTGACCCCTGCTCAGCTAAATATTTACATTAGATGTAATAAGTATAACATGCAATTAGGAGACTCTGTAGTCCAACTAGGAACCGTGAAGGCCAATGAGAACCATGGTATTTATTCCCATTTTCACAACCATGGTAGAACCTCCGGTCAACATTCATTCACTATGAGTAATCTGGGAACACTAGTTAGCCTAATCTGCCTGTTTTTGGACTGTGGGAGAAACCGGAGCACGCGGAGAAAACCCATCAAGCACAGGGAGATCATGCAAACTCTACAGTATGCACACAGACCCTGGGGCGGGAATCGAACCCAAACCCTGGTGGTGCTCACCACTACTCACCGTGCCACCAAGGACTACGCTATTCTAATATTATACGTCCATTAGAGGAAACCGACCGAGCGTTTAGAGAATATGCACAGAGACTGGAGGCGAGATTCAAACCCCCACCCCTGGAGGCGAAAACCACAGTGCTGCCATTATTTTAACACTAAGAGCCTTTAATGGAGTAGGTAATATTATACTACACTATGTTGAATTCTCCGATCTGATTGGTCAGAAGGTGTTGATTCATTTTCTACAACAGCAGATTCATGAACCATTCTTGTTTCTATGGTTAGCGGCTCATTCACTGCCATATACAGTACTGCACTTTAACAAAGGTGATCAATGAACATAAAAGCAATATATATATGTAATATTTTAATCACGACATTTTCTGTAATGAGATGTTTATTCAGCATTTTTTTTTCAAAAAAGCCTCCGGAGTCGGTGCTTTCTAAAGGTCAGTGCTAAAGCTGTAACTTTATACTTTTCAGCACAGGAAAGTCTTCGGGACTGAGGCTGCTGTAACTTCTCTTCTTAGTTTCTATTTTATTAACTTCAAGAGAAAGTCAGGGAACAAACTACAATACTGAGAAAGTCGATTATATCCTAACCTGGATCCCCCTTATTTTCCTCGTTCTCGTCTTCCTCTTCTTCATCCGCACTTTCTTCTGATGATGATTCTTCACTTCCTGAATGCAAGAAGAACATAAGCGTGAAGCTCGATTTAAAGCTCCTATTTCCAGTAATGAAATAAAAAGTCAATTCTATAATATGCAGTCGTACATTGACAACATCCAGCCATCCGGAATATAATACTTATTTAAAGTAATGCAAGCGACTAATAAGTATAATAGGGGCTCTGTTCCAGATGTTCCTATGGATGAGCCATCACTGGTTCTAATTCTGTCTAAAACAGTCTTACAGTTAAAATTTACATTTACAGTATATATAGAAATATATATAGATAGACTATATATAGAGAAATATATATATTCATTTAGCATGGAAAATAATGCATGGATTGTTAATGCAATTAATACTGAGTAAGTACACGTTATTTTAGAAAGAACAACAAAATTCTGAAAAATAATTTAAACTGAAATACAAATGAGAAATGAATGAAGAACGCACATGGTGACATATTTTACCTGAGCTGTTGTACTCATCGTCAGTCTGATTGTCTGTTTTGGAAACAAAATAAAAGCCATTTATGGAACACATGCAGAAAATCTATGCATAGTTATTGTTTAACTGAAGACATATACAGGACTATATCAGTATAGGTGAAAATCACAAAACAGTGGAACCTTGAATTACGAGCATAATTCGTTCCGGAAGTGGGCTCGTGTTCCAAAACACTCGTAAACCAAATCATAATTTTCCCATGAGAAATAATGAAAACTCAAATTATTCGTTCCACAGCCCCAAAAATAAAATACATAAAAATAATTCATACAATTATAAAATGAAAATAAAACTAATTAATTGCTCGGTTTGTGGAACACTCGTAAACCACATTACTCGCAATCCGAGGTTCCACTCTACAGTCAAATAACATTTGACTAACATATATTTGCATCTGTGTGAATAGGCAAGATAAGAGGTGATGTTCATAATGACGTTACAGATGTTCATAAGCGTGAAATTTAAATAAGCTGTATTTAATTACATTAAACCATCTGAACTCTCAAGTTAAGCTTTAATCCATCTGTCTCTGCCTGAAATTTATTTGTACTGATTTGTCATTTCTTTAACTTTAACAAGCTTTAACATTCCATGATTTGAGCTAAGCTCCCAAATGTAATGAGCCGATCACATCGCTGCTTTCTGTCACATGATCAGCGAAGCGACTATACCTGTAGCCGCCACGAGTGGTTGAATGCGTTCAGTGGATTTTTGGAGAATGTTTACATACTCCAGTTAAGTAACTACATATGATCGGAATGCGTCTTTTAACATCGGCTATACATTCTGTGATATTGGACGTCATGCAATCTGCTTGTTGTTCGAACACCATCTGATGTTCTTAACAAAACTGTAGGGAAAGCACTGTGGTGCAGTATAGAAATAATGTTACAAGATTTTAAATATGCTAAATGTAAATATGCATCAAGTTGTATGTGGAAATTCATGTGTGCATTTGCGGCATTTGTATGTGTGTGTGTGTGGGGGGGGGGGGGGGGGGGGGAGGTCTGCTGCATGCTCTGTGTATCATGATGCAAGCACTTTATCAGGTTCTGTCTACTATTACTGTAATGTTCTAAGCCATAGGGGACGACTGATGGATGTCGGGTGATACCATCAGTCGTCCCCTAAAGTAAAAAAAACAATGAAAATTAACTTTTTTACTGAAGTGAAACAAAAGATTATGTTTTTGTATTGCTGAAAATGTTTCTCATGAGCTTCCTCAATCCTTGTAATCCAAAAAGTTTTGTACTTTTTTTTCCTTCATCTCATTTGCATTTACTACTTTCTGTTTGCATCACTACAAAATCGCAGTCATGGTTAGCATGGGAATGCACTTTTTTTTATAAACTTTATATTATTATTAATATTATTATTATTACTATTATTAAAAGTAACATATTATTGATACTAAATACGCTGCAGGTTGATTGATCCTTTATGCCAAAACTAATAATAGGAGGTGAAATTATAGCTTTTTGAGAAAAAATATATATAAATCACGCAAAATGTACACGTTTGCAACCAAAACAATTTTGATTTTGATATTTCGGCATTTCCGAAAGTCATAAATGATTTGCTTCGTTTGAAAAAAAAAAAAAAAATCTCAAAACTGCAAAAATTTATATATCTCATTTTGCTGTCAAACTTCATATATCCCAATACCAGTCATAATAATTTAATCAAAATGAAAACCAAGTCTAAAGAAAAGGTATGATTTTCTTTTCAATATAGAATAATTATAATTTACTTAAATCCCCAGTGATGATGCCCAAGTATCAGTTTCATTAGTGTCTAATAATGTTTTTCATTTTAGCCACCTTATTCATTTCATGACCAGCCGTCACTGATGGTGTCTAAAGTTTGTGGATTTCTGTTTGCCTGGTCAGGGTCTGGAAAACAGCTGGCTATGCACAGCTGTGATGGGAGGGAAGTGATTATCTCTGAAAATGCTCCAGCGCTTCACTCCTGAGCGATGATTAGCGAGATCAAAGGAGAGCTACAGTACAGAGCGCGGTCGTTTTCACACCGTTGATACGGGTGGAAGTGATACGGCGATAACAGGAAGAAATCAGGAAGGGCTTCTGACTGAAATGAGAAAGGAAAAGCTGTAGTGCTCTCTAGTGAAGGCTTGGAGAAATGCAGGTCTTACCTTTCAGATCTGAAGCAGGAATATCTGCATTTCTGTTGAGAAAACAACAATGAAAAAACAACATGAAGTTACTATAAACTAGAAGAAAACAAAAATGTTTAGAAAGTTAAAATATGTAAGAAAGCAGTATATATATAGTATTCAATTCAAATCATATTCTTATATGTTATATATAAATATGCTTGCTCAATTTTTATTATTTGCCTATATTTTTTCTTCCAAAAAAAAAGGTAGGTTACACCCTGGATGGGGTGCACACACATACACTTATTCACACACTATGGGCATTTTGCATAAAAATGTCTTTGGACTGTTTGGGGTTCCCAGAGGAATCCTACCAAGAACATGGAGAACCCCTCCAAACTCCACACGCACAAACACGGGAATTAGCGGGAATTGAACCCTCATCCCTGGAGGTGCAAGGTGACAGGGCACGAGGCGGGGTACAACCTGGACAGGGTGCCAATCCATCGCAGGGCACACACACACACACACACACACACACACACACACACACACACACACTCACTCACACACTATAGGCAATTTGGGAACGCCAATTAGCCTAATCTGCATGTCTTTGGACTGTGGGAGGAAAGCAGAGTACCCAGAATAAACCCACCAAGCACGGGGAGCACATGCAAACTCCACGCACAAAAAGATGGGAGATGGGAACCACCCATCCTCCATTCAGACCTTTTTAATTATATTAAATAACGAGCACATTAACAGACAGGCACATCCACCACCAGCAGGTGGCGGTAATGAGCCTATATGTTTATTTTAAAGCTGCTCAGTTTGTGTCATGTAAGGAATAAAACACTGTACGAGGGTAATTGTGCTAAAAATGAAACATTTACGTTGATAAAAAGAGGAACAATTGGTAACATGTTTTTGTTTCAGTTTTACACCGCTTTCTTTAGTAAACACCTGAAGCCACTTCCTGGGTGATAACTTATTATTATGTTAGATTCGGATCAGCGACCTTACTGGCTCGCAATGACAGAGTAATACAGTACTAGACTGTAATGTCTATGGAAAATTGGAATTATGGAATAAACAAATTCAAACAATAAAAGTCTAACTTCAGTCTTAAATACAGTTTTATTTTAGATCAGCAAATTTGTGAATCATTTGTCATTTTTGAACCGTTACACTCTATTTAATGGAGGGGGAAAAAAATAAAGCATATCGGCCAAAAAATCTGCATCATAGGTCAGCCATCACATGCCGTGATCTTTAAAGAAAAAAAACAACCCATATCAGTCGACCTCTAGTGACCTATACAGTCTCTGGTTATTATTCACATTACGCGCCACATCGCTCAATTCTTTGATCAGATCGGATTTGCGTCTCATGAAGGTTCACATTCATAAATACACATGACTTTTATCTGGACACGTCCGTTATCTGAAACAACACGCATGCACACATTTATTTACACCACCTGCGTTAAAAAACAACCATGGCAATGCAACCACACGATCATTTAAAACATATCATCAAAAATATCCTTGAGATTTTGCTCTGGAGGACTGAAAAAAAGGGCTCGGTCGGATGTATTTGTTGAGGTCCAGAAGAAGGAAGAAAGCGAGACGCCTAGCTTTATCTGTTTTAGATACATTTCTATTTCTAGTGTTGATGTGAAATCCCCACGCCGCCAGTACTGACTGATGATGATGTCAGACAGCGAGCGCCCCATGCACGCCAAGAAGCAACAAAAGTCGAATGAATTCCATTTTTCCCTGTTCTTATACCATGTATCGGATATGTATTCAATCTACTGTAGCACCCCATACGAGTGTGCATTCAGACGGCTCTAGGAAGATCAGATCTGCATCACATTAGGGTTAAAAATGAGAACTTTAGGCTGGTGATGTGAACGTAGGATTTGTTGCACTCGCATCGCTTTGCTTGAAAGTCATCGTAAAAAAATCAACCCATCTAAATGCGAACCGATGTAGATTCAAATCTAAAGAATTGACATCCTATTCTATCTCCTTTGGAGAGCACTGTCCAATCACAGAGTGATTCACTTACACTCTTTTCTGCTTCCTATTTTTAGATCAGTTGCGTATCGACTCGTTCAAGCTCAATGCCATCTACTGTATGATCGCTGCTCCAATTTTCAGTTCTTAAATTTCACTTCAATATCACCTGCAGTCATGCGGCACGTGCGAAAACACAGCTGTCTGAATTCTCCCAGACAAAATCCATATCCGAGCACGTGCTGGAATTTTGCATACAAGTTTTCTTCCGCATGGGTATCGTTAAAGGAATCCGCTTTTAGGAATAATGAATAATGAGTCCTGGGATTTAAAAAAAAAAAAAAAAAATGAATCGGTTTATAATATATCATATTATAATGTACAATGTCTTTGTAATACACAATACAGTGTGTGTGTGTGTGTGTGTGAAAGCTTACGCGAGCACTGCACTGGTACAGACTTGTACGGGTTTATAATTCCACAGTGAAGGAATGATGTGCCTCAGGAAACACCTGCTGTTAAACTTACTCTCATACAGTGGGTGTAGAAAAGAATCCCCGTCCCCACGTCGCCCCAACTTTAAAATAATTGCATTTTGTTGCATTGCAGCCTGAAATGAAGCCAGATACAGTTTTTTTTTTTTTTCGGTGCTATTTACTCACAGTAGTGCAACTTTTGAATGAAAGAATGAAAGGAAAGGTGTACAAGACAGTGGTGAGACCAGCGATGCTCTACGGCACTGAAGAAAAGACAGCGGACAGAGTTGGAGGTAGCAGAGATGAAGATGTTGAGGTTTTCTTTGGGAGTGACGAGGACAGATAGGATCAAGAATGAGTCCATCAGAGGGACAACCCATGTCAGATGTTTTGGAAAGGTGGTCTGGACATCAGAGGATGAGAGGAGAGATTGTGAGCATATTGGTAGAAGGATGCTGAGGTTGGAGGTCTAAAGGAAGACCAACGAGGAGATTGATGGATGAACATCCAAGTGAAAGGTATAACACCAACATGTCTTGGAAAAAAAAAATCAGAATCACTGTTCTGGAAAAGGAGCACGCCCTTCTAAAAATGACTTGCTAATCATCTTCTCAATGGCACGTGACGCTTTTCATATCTCGACTTTGGGTTCAAGTCTGGGTCAGTTTTGCTGTGTGCTCTGGGTCAGTGTCATGTTGGAAGGTTAACCTTCTTCCCACTGACAACTTCCTGGCAGAGGGGTGCCACTTTCCTTCTTTTGGGACGAGAGCTCCAGTCCATGCTGGAGAGAAACACTCCATAACAGGATATCAGCACCACCATTCCTTCCTGTAAGAAACTATGTTGGATTTCTACCAGAAAATATTTTGGAGACTGTGATCAAATAATTCTCTCATCTGACCACCAGTCGTGACTGCATGTGACCTTTCTTTTTTTGTAACCTGGCTTTTTTTCTTGCAACCGTCCCAGACAAGCCACATTTATGGAAAATTTGTCATATTGCTCACATGCACAAACACAATAATCACTCTGTGAAATAAATTCCTTCATCCAGTTACAGGGAGGGTGTGTGTTGTACCAAATAACTTTAACTTCTTAATAATAGACTATTCTGTGCATTCACGCAGTTATAAAGTCTTTGAGGCAACAGTGCTAACCGCTACACCCCCGCGCGCCCGTTCTATCTTTCACTTTGGGTTTTTTGGAGTTAATTCAGCTGGATAAAACCAAAACTGCGTCTGTCTTTATTTCAGGCTATAAAGCAACAAAATGTGATTATTTTAAAGGGGGTGTTGTGTTTTCTAAACACGTTGTACTGTACTGTAGGTTTGCATGCATTTAAGGTAAAAGGCTGCAGTTCCTCTATGATCCTTCAGGTGGTGCAATCAAATTTATTCACACATTGAATAAGTTTCTAACAAATCTATACAATCTTACCAAATATGCTGTGCAGGCAGCACAGCATATTTGGTAAGATTGTATAGATTTGTTAGAAACTCAGAGAAAAAAAAATAGCGATCGGGATATTTATAAAAAATTGATATTTTCATTTTGCAATACAAATCGAATCGGTGGCTAGGTATCGTAAAAATATTGTATACTTACACATGAAGACAGAACTTTTTTTTCGCTGTAAATAAGTCGAGGTGACTTGTGTAATTTACACATTCAAAAACTCCTACTCTGTTTACTGCTGATGCTCCGAGCACCCATGTTGATTCAATACTCGGGTTCGAATAAAACCTCAAAGTAATAATTTTCAGTTGCATTTTAGTTGTTTTTTTTTTTTTTTCTAGCGTCCCATAGTGTAAAATCTGAGTTAGATCTGAGATGCACATCACATCCCTGTCTGACCTCTTTAGCGCCCTCTATAGCTCATCTCTTTTGATGATCTGACTTCAGGTAAATAATTTCCCAGTCGTGTTTCATGCAGTTCACGCAACTGACCACAAAAGAGGATCTGCTACAGACCTCAGAGGATCTGTGCATGCTTAAAAAAAATTAAGGTCTGTGGAATTTTGGATTGTTTTGTTGTCTGTACATTGCATTACATCTTCTCTGCTTCAATATTTTTTTTAAGTGCTTGATTCGGCCATCTGAAAGGCTTTACTGAGTAAGCATCTGGATCGTGGTCCTCCAGTTGATAATCCCGATCTAGTGTGTGTGTGTGTGTGTGTGTGTTTGTGTGTTATGTGTTGCTTGGCTACGGAAAAAATAATAAGCTCAATAAATCTTAAATGCAATGCTCTCTTTATTATCAGCCTCGTTTTTTGTTTCACACACACACACACACACACACACACGCACACAAACACACACACTCAACAACTCCCCATGGTGGTTTGTGCCACTGTGTGTGTGTGTGTGTAATGTTCATCTGTTCTTCCTCCCCCACGCTTGTTTCAAATGTAAATGTGCCTCATTGTCAACTTCCTGAACAAGATTCGTCCTTTTTCTTTTGATAAACTTAATGAAAAAATAAAAAGGACAAAAAAATGTTTGTGTGGAGGAAAGGTGGGAAGCAGGAAAACGTTTTTTTTTTTTCAGTTTGATCAAATCAACTGTAGCATGCATGCAGGGGAAATAGTAACCGACACAACACATCTCCTTCATTCTCACTCTTTCATTCGCACTATCAGCAGACACAGAATAACAGGAAATGGAGGCGTGTCCACTATCTCGCACCTCGTTCGCAGCTGCGGCTTTAACCTTACTGTTCCAGGCTGATTTTATAAACACTGATGTTTATGAGTATTTCGACAATGGCCACAGTACTGTGCAAAAGTCTTAGGCGCCATATTATTTGTAGTATGAATTGAGTTATATAGGTTTATTATGTCTGTATTATTATGTACAAGACCATTCCCTACAAAGATACACTAAAATTAATAAATAAACAATATTTCAGAAAAATATTTGCATGCCTATAAAGAAAGCGACATATTACATGTCAGCTGTTTTATTTACAAAAGTCTTGGGAACATTTCTACATTAAAAGAAACGTCTATTAAAAAACACTAAAAAGTAATAACATAACCAATAAGCGGTCAATATTTGGTGTGGAAACTCTTTGCTTGAACATAAGTGATAGTGTTCGATACAGATGTGTGCAGTATTCTAAATAAAACAGCTGGTAGGTTTTACTGAGCATGCTGGAGAATATGAGTTCTTTTGGTAACTTCGTCACACTCGCTCCTTTCTATTTTCATGCAAAACCCAGGAGTCACATTATTGGGTTTTTTTTTCCCATCTGAAAACTGGTCTGTCATGTAATATGCCACTTTCTTTACAGGCATGCAAATATTCTTATTATTGTTATTTATGCATTAATTTTATTGTATCTTTGTAGGGAATGGTCTTGTACATAATAATGCAGACATAATAAACTTCTATAACAAAATTCGTACTACAGATAATATGCCGCCTAAGACTTTTGTACAGTACTGTATACCTACTGTAAATTTAGTTTACAGCTCAGGAGAAACTCAATTCATGAGAAACTCTGAACATGAAAGGAGGATGTGTGTCTATAAATAAATCAAGTCCAGTAGATAAGGATAAAAACACCACCACACTATATTTGAAATGTACCAATCAAGATATGATTGAAGGGTAAAAATACTGCATTATCCTTATCTACTTTACACCTTCAGGGTTTCTCCTGAGTTGTAAAATCTGCTTCATGCATAATAAAAATTTACACTAGAATTAATCATTAGACATACAGCACACATCATGCAGGATCCTATTATTAAGTTTAATAAACGATGCAAAGGCATGAAAAATTGTAACATAAGCAACCACCTGGGCTTCGAATGCAGTTCTGAAAAACATTTTTGAACGTGTTTGCACATGTCGGTGCAGGAAAGAGAAAGGCCCTCAGATTAAAAGGCGTAAAAAAAAATAACAAAACACAAGACCGGTTTGTCTCATGGCAGAAATCGGCCATGCTTCCTCTTTTGCAAAGTATTTCCTTTCATGCAAAAACGTGTGCACTTTGAGGTGAGACAGCGATGTACTGTTCAGGTCACGGAGGAGCCAACATATATCTATATCTATGTATTCTAGCACGAATATCTGTAAATACCTTGAGGACAATCTACAGTCGTGGCCAAAAGTTTTGAGAATTACAATAATATTGGAAATTGGAAAAGTTGCTGCTTAAGTTTTTATAATAGCAATTTGCATATACTCCAGAATGTTATGAAGAGTGATCAGATGAATTGCATAGTCCTTCTTTGTCATGAAAATTAACTTAATCTCGAAAAAAAAAAACTTTCCACTGCATTTCATTGCTGTCATTAAAGGACCTGCTGAGATCATTTCAGTAATCGTCTTGTTAACTCAGGTGAGAATGTTGACGAGCACAAGGCTGGAGATCATTATGTCGGGCTGATTGGGTTAGAATGGCAGACTTGACATGTTAAAAGGAGGGTGATGCATGAAATCATTGTTCTTTCATTGTTAACCATGGTGACCTGCAAAGAAACGTGTGCAGCCATCATTGCGTTGCATAAAAATGGCTTCACAGGCAAAGATATTGTGGCTACTAAGATTGCACCTAAATCAACAATTTATATTTATTTGACTCTTTGCATAAATGTCATCTAATTGTCGATAAAAGCCTTTGAAACGTATGAAGTGCTTGTAATTATATTTCAGTACATCACAGAAACAACTCAAACAAAGATCTAAAAGTAGTTTGGCAGCAAACTTTGTGAAAACTAATATTTGGGTCATTCTCAAAACTTTTGGCCACGACTGTAGATAAAACTGATTTTTAGGATAATAAGAATCGCAGGATATATCACATATCCTATATATTATTTGTTGTAGGTCAATAACAGATATTAATAGAAATAAGCTCAGTTCTATCATCCAGGGGTCATGAGGTCACGATGCTGATGATCCTGGTGATTTGTGTCAGGGTGAGAGGGAAATACTTTATCATGGCTGCTACTAAATCACGACGTCACTAGCCAATCACAGGTGTCCGCGAGCTCGTGTATGCAGATGAGGGTAGATGACACTTGTCTACGAGCATGCTGCACCGTCCTGTGATGATAATGAGGAAAAATGGCTAGTGGGAGATAACTTTTAAAGATTACAATTTAGTGTACGCCACCTATTGGATTATTTAGAAACTTCAACATATCATGACCTGAAATATAATCATATATACATAAAAAAATTATTTAAGGCCCCAGAGTGGTGCAGCGGTAACGAGCTAGCGGTGAGTGAGCATGCAGTTCGGAAAAATGCGGTTGGAGGAAACATCCTCCTTTGATTGGAAGATGTAGCCTTCATGTAGGAGTGGCCTAATGGCGGGTGGGAATTGGCGATGACTAAATTAGACCAAAATTGGAAAAAATCAATATAAAAACAACATAAAAAATATTCATCTAAAAAATGTTGTCAGTGTATTGTTTACTGTGTACAGTGGTACCTTGACACATGGTTGCCCCGCCTTAAGAAATTTCATATAAAGACCAAAAATTTTGAGCATTTTTGGCAAATGAGCGCCCGGACCGAGCCGAGCCGAGCCGAAACGGACGCTGGCTTTCGTCTTTGTCTAAAGTAAAAAACAAAAAGTAACTAACTAGTTTTACTATTACTAGAAAATCTTTGTAGCATTGCTTTCTTATTTAATGTTGGCTCACAAAACAAGGGTTTGTAAATTCAGCGCAGGCTGTTAGGACGCCGTGCATCCTTTGCTATCAGGAAGATAATGTCTCCTTTGCAATTATTCGCGTATCGCGGTACCATAAAGGCTCTGACTAAAGGCTCTGTGCTTCCTATTATACAGTGTTTACACGTTACCCTGATATCTTATCAGGTCTAGCCTGTTCAGTGAGTGCGAGGTTTGTGTTTCCACTGCTATCTATTACAATGAGAGAGGGATGCGGGATGACGGCTTGCTGGAGTCAGGCCAGACTCTGTCGATTTGTGTGAGGTTCCTCTACTATACAGGGCTTGTGATGAAGGTGAGATGGAGGTGATGTCTACTGCACACACTCCATCCGATTCTACAAATAGGGGATTTCTACTGCAAAACAGGAAGAGGTATTAAGCAGGCGAAGCATTGTGCCTAGAGACACATCGGTGTCGAATTTCAGCTGGAATAATTAAAAGGGTGCTCAAGAAGTGGTTTCAGGCTTCCTTCCGTTACAGATGGGATAACTACAGTAGGGATGAGTCAGAGAGGTTTGGTATTTAAACAGACAATTAAGATGACCTGCTGGGAATATCCCAACTCATATACAGGGCATTAGGCACTGCCCAAAGAATCCAGACGTACCAGTTCTCCTGTTTGCTTTATCTAAATGTTTGTTAGTCAAGGTACTGTATCTACATTAATGAGTGCAGTCATTTACTCACTGTCACTCATCGTCTATACCACTTTATCCTGTATACAGAGTCACAGAATCAGTAAACTCCATATACACAGACCAGAGACGGAAATCGAAGAATATACCACAGCTTTAGTAGGAAATAAAACCTGCTTGCATCTTCTGCAAATACTCGCATTTTGCGAGAGTATCACCTCGTCATCTTCACTATGAAAATCATTTAAACATTTAAACTATCAACAACACAACATACAGAGTATACTAAAAGTACTTATTAGATATTGTAGTCGTTTTTAATTCTTCACAAAAAAATATTTAAAAAATATACAGTAGCTGTTCGAGACACATTAGACAGTAAACTTTAGCGCTATTGAATCATTGAGTCTATTATTCACAGCTCTAATCTAATCAGCACCCTATACTTGATAATTTTTTTTATGCTTGAATGCTCTTATACCTCACCAAATTGCCAGATCTATTTTTAAATCTGTCTTTCATAGATCTGAGTTTATAAACTGTTTTTTTTTTTGCCAAAAACCTGCATCAAGCAAAGACAAGACGTGAAATAACTGGAAATGGTGTAAGGGTTTAAGAAGTGTCTAATGCATTATTAAAACCTGGAAGCTCAGTAGTGATCTCCCAACTTTGTGAAATAAATGGGGTTGGAAATAGCATTATACAGTAAAAGAGATGACTTAAACACTCAGCAAAGCTGCATTGTGAAAGAATTGACAAGAGAAACCAAAACTATGTTTAATAGTAAAAGTAATTTACTTAGTAATTTATTAGGGAGCAAAAGTATTGCACTTTGGAGAAATGGGAAAAGGTCATGTGTCCTGACGAGTCCAGATTGATCCTATTCTAGAGCGATGTGTGCGCCAGGGTAAAGAAGGGAAGAGCATGAAGAGATGCACCCATCATGCATAGTGTCCACTGTACAAGCCTCTGGAGGCAGTGTTATGATCTGGGGTTACTTCAGTTCAGTTAGGTCAGGTCTAGACTCAGCAACGTTACTGTATGTGGCAATAAAATGAAGTCAGCTGACGACCAGAATGAACTGAGTGACCAGATTATCACAGCTATGGAGTTTCTCTTCCCTGACGGCACGTGAGATATTCCAGGACTCAGTGTGAATGAGTGTGACAGAAATGTAATTAAAGTGTATGCATTCATTAATTAATTTATTTATGGCCGGCTAGTATAGATTTTGTTCCTTTAAAGAGACAAAAAAAAAAAAAACAAGCAAGCAAGCTTGACCAAAGCTTCCCACCCTGACATGCGACACGGTGGCGACGGTGTCGGATATCAGGCAGGATTATGCAAAACACCGCGAGCATATCTGACACAGGTGCTTGTTCATGGTCTTGTTTCCAAGATAACCAAATAAGGTTGTTTTTAGTCAGTTAAAGTTAAATCCCCTCACTTTTTTTTTTTTTTTTGTAAAATATCCAATACTCAATCTTCTTGACCTGACTATAGTGTCCTTCACCGTTTGAGGTATTTTTTTTTTTTTATTAAGAATGAAATTTCACCTGGTGAGTGCACGTTCTTCTTTTGGATTTCAAGGGCTGACATGTTTAATTGTTGGTACTGATGAGTCAAAGTCAAGTCAGCCGCAAAACAAAACCGGCGTAGTGTAAACAAGGGTATGTGAAGTACAATTAGGGTGACGTCATGAAACAAGAGGTAGAAACATACACACACACACACACACACACACACACACACAAACTTTATCACTTCGGTTGCATTGCAACTCCCTCTTGAGACATTCTGCATCAAATGTCAACATGTCCGTTTTGAAGTTTTAACCAAAGATTTTGGGGAAGCAGAATGATATTCTAAGACACAATTACCTTTTTTTCCCCCTCATCCTTTGTATGGTGTGCAAACATTTCTGTTCAATGCACATTATATAAGAAAACTCCATAATCCTTTTTCCCTGCAAAATCTTTGAAATATATCTAAATTGCTTATGCACATTTCAGATTTGCTGACTGTCTGCACTTACACTTTGCCTTTGTTTGTGAAAATGTATTTAGTTTAAATCAGATTATTTGGTTATAAAACGAGATGTTTTTAAACTAACACAATTTGGCATAAAGACCCCAAACCCTTACAACCCTGTTGAACATGGGGCGGCATGACCACTTTTTTGACCACTAAATGCAATAATAACTACGGCAGTTCCTTAATTGATGTTAACCAACTAATGTTGGTTCATTGCTTCGCTTTGCTCAGGTTGCTTTCACTATAACGAAGATGTGAAACAATCAAATCAAAAGTTTAAATTTAAAGTTTAAATCTGACCTGGGACATCAAGCTTGAAGAGAGGGTGCAGGAGTAGTTGTGGTGTGCATGTGGAGTTTTTTCTCTGTGTACTTCCTAGCATGAGTGTGCATGCCCGCTAGTATGCAGCAATGCTTTTCCTCAGACATTAATTCCTCATCTTATACAGTTGTAAGTACAAATTTGTGTGCATATGTCTAGTCATGAAGCTTATTTTTCTTGTACTGTCTTTTTGTTTGTGTTGCACAGATCTAGCATGTCACACTGTTGCATATGATGTCTCAGAGCGGTGCAGCGTCACTGAGCTCGCCCCATCACCCAGAGACGGCAACTTGGAATTCAGGGTGATATTTTAGGATGGGTGGCGCTCTAGCGCTCTCACATCGATCATGGCACTAGGGCTACAGGGCTATTGGCCACAACTAAATTAGGAAGAAAATCGGGAGAATCCTGAGAAAAAATGTATATATAAAAAATGAAAGACAACAATAATAATACAGTAATTAATATATCAGTAATGTACCGCCTTTTTCCCTCGAGGGGGTGTACCTATACGCATCACTCAACAGAGCCAATCAAGCCAATACTTTGTCACTTAACCTGTGCGATGACTGTTGATATAACATCACCGTTTCTTTATAATTCTACAGGTGGCGCATTCTGAACTATTTATACATTTTCACTCCGTGTGGTAGGAGTGAATAACAAAATTTTGATTGTTTCGAAATAATAATTATGGCGGATAACAGAGATACATGCTGTTCAGTTAAAATGTTCAACTCTAGTATTTTGTCATGTTTAAATGCAGTTAGTTTTTTTAAGCGTAAAAAGTAATGTTATAAAGAATGGGCTTCATTTAAATACTCGTTAAAAAAACTTTTTTTGAAGCTTTAAAATTGTAATAAAATCGGCGGGAAATGTAATATCGAATCAGGATAATAATAAAACTGTGATGCTTGGAGAATCGTATATTTGAATCAAATCAGCACCGAGGTGTCGTGATGGTATCGTATCGGGAGGTGTCTGGTGATTCCCATCCCAAGTGACTAGAGCTCTGAACTCTAACACAAACATGAACTTCAGACCTTGGCTTAAAGAGAAAAAAAATATATTGTACATTTTAATTCCAGGAGTCTAAGTCATAATTATGAGATAGTAAGTCATGATTATAATTATGATTTCTCTTTTGTGAAAGCAATGCGTTTCTGTAATAGAGGAATATGTTCATGGATTTGTTAGATACTTCATATTCAGCCACAGTAGCAGGATTGAACAGCTCCTTCCTGAAGTGTCCTATGACGCTGTTATAAGTCACACATAGCCTGTGTAGTGGACTTACACAGATAAAACTGGGACACAGAATGAACAGATGCGAGGATGAAATATGATTTAATGCTTATTGGAAGCAAAAGCATCATGGCTCATCGTCAGGATTTCTATTAACCCCTAGGGGCTTTAAAGCGGCGTTATAACAGTGTTATGGCGGATGCAGTGAGGATTACGTGTTTCTGAGCAGCATCTACAAACAATGCCATGGTGTAACAAATTAGCATCACTTACCCGTCGTCTTTTTCTTTAGTGGTGCTGGAATTCGCCATGCTCGCCACCATCGCTCAGTCGCGCGCGCGCACACACACACACACACACATACATACATGCAAACACCGGTTTAATTCGAGCCACCTGCGCGTGCGGTGAGCTTGTTGTGTAAACTAGGAAGAATGCGCGAGGGACAGAGCGCGCGGGCTGTCCTCTTCTCACCTGCACACGCGCGACAAACGCACACTCCTCAACATACACCTCAAAACTGACCCACGTATATAAATCCGATCTGTGCTAGCAGCATGCGGATGATTATTATTATTACTGTTATTATTTTCCTTTTTGTCGTGCGTGAAACAAAGACTCCGTCTCGTGCACACGAATTAACCCGATTGAACGCAGAAATGTTTTTTCATCACAACAACGACGTAGCGAATAAGCACCGATCTTCAGTCATGTGTGGGTTGATGATGCTGGTTTGAGAAGAGGTGCGCATGCTATAACGATCAGACGACTGAGGCAGCGCTCAACCGAAACAAAGTCGCCAGGCAGAGAGGGGGCGGAGCTACAAAAAGCCCGCTCTCTGATTTGAGCCAATGAGGAAGCTCTCTCTGTTTCTCTCTTTTTCTCTCTTAGTTCAGTTCAGAACGGTTACTGGCATGAATGTCAACAAAAAAGACATGAATCTGCGTTTATAAACATATAGAAACATTATAAACGTATTAAATATGAAAGGATAACATAGTAAAAAAAAACAATAACAACAACACAAACTATCAGTAACTATCTGAACAATAGGGATGTTAAATTGTAGTTAATTAGGGTTAAGGATATTCAGGATGTGTCTCACTGTCTATCATGTTCTCACACATATTTTGCAACAATGGCAGCAATGGGGCCTTCTCGAGAAAAAAAAAACATTTTTTCACTATCTGTTCATTTGGAATGTTGTGTTTGATGATTTCAGTGAAGTTGTTCCTTATATTAATTTTTTTTTCATTCATAAGTCTCTCTCTCTCTCTCTCTCTCTCTCTCTCCAAAAGCATTAAAAAAGCGTTGCATCTCCTGTCAAACAGTGGCCCTTGGAATTATCCTCACAGTACTTGCCCACCTTTACGGCAACTCTTTGAAAAAACGAACGGACCAAAAACTCGGACCAGAAGATATAAGAGGTCCAGCAGCATTGTAATATTTTAATTACTGGAACTATAGCCAAAATTGGTGTATGTAAATGTGTTGGGGGTCTGTTTATTGAAGATGTAACATTTTATTTTATTTCTGATCAAAAGAATGAAATGAACTAAATGACTCAAAAAAAAAAAGATTCAAAGAACCGAGTCACTAAAATGATTTAATCTTACCAACACTACATGACAGCAGTGGTCAGTTAATTCCATTATATCTACTTTTTTTTTTTAACAAAAAGTGTTCATGAAGGATAAGACACATGCAGGTTTTTTTTACTAAGCCGTGTTTGACTACTGTGAAGTAGGATAGTGCTATTTCATATACATGAATATAATGGGCCATGGGTCTGTGTGTCTGGAGTTTGCATGTTCTCCCTGTGCTTGGGGGATTTCCTCCAGTTACTCTGGTTTCCTTCCAAAGTCCAAAGACATGCAGATTAGTTAACTTGGACTTCCCAAATTGACCACTGTGTGTGTGTGTGTGTGTGTGCCCTGCAACTCATGTCCAAGTCTCCTGGGACGGGCTCCAGGCCCACACAGCCTGTACAGGATAAGCGGTATACAGTAGATGATAAATTAATACATTGAACTACATTTGGTCCCCACAAGTATGTGAACATCTGCTAGTTTTGATATTGTGGAGATTTCTGGTTGGTCCCCGATATTTAAAAAAATTATCATAAAGCTAAGAGCTCAGGGGGTAGCTCAGTGGTAAAGGCACTGGTTCGGAAGGTCCCAGGTTCAAATTAAATGACCACCAAGTTGTCCCGTTTGGGCCCTTAAACAAGCCCCTTAACCCTCAAATGTATAATGAGATAAAATGTATGTCCGTCTAGATAAGTCAAGTCAAGTCAAGTCAATTTTATTTATATAGCGCTTTTAACAATTGACATTGTCGCAAAGCAGCTTTACACAATAAAAAGAAGTAAGTTTTTATGCAATGTATATGAATCAAAATGACAAGATTGTCCCCGATGAGCAAGCCGAGGGCGACGGTGGCAAGGAAAAACTCCCTGAGATGGTAATAGGAAGAAACCTTGAGAGGAACCAGACTCAACAGGGAACCCATCCTCATCTGGGTGATAACGGATAGCAGGAATTGCTCAGCATAATAATGTGTAAGACTGGAAGTTCAGTATAACAGGAGATGTTTTAAAATTAAAATGAGTCCAGTTTGTTCCCGGAGGCTCAGGTAGACTGTAGGGGATTCCGGTCCTGAGTTATCGAACAACTGAAGTCACAGGTCCCCAGAGCATCAAATAAGGGTGTCTGCTACATGTAAGAGCTAAAATATTTCCTTTTGGTACTGTACATGAGGTAGGGTTAAGTATATTTTTGTTCAAGGTCTATTAATTTCAACTAATTGTAATTATTTAAGTTAACAGTACTCAATATGTTTAATTACTTTGAGCTTTAGCGTTTACAGTGTATGTCTGTGGTCCTTTAAGGTTCTAAAATGGTGTTTATGTCATAGACCAGAGAATAGAAATCCATACTTTATGAAATTTTTTTTAAGTGCATGATTTTTTGGATAAATTTAAGTAACATCCGATTCTTAATTAATCCGTAGGGTTTAATATGATATTGTTCCACCCTTTGCAGCTTTAACAGCTTAAACTCTTCTGGGAACGCTCTCCACAAGGTTTAGGAGTGTGTTTATGAGAATTTTTGACCATTCTTCCAGAAGCGCATTTGTGAGGTCAGACACTGATGTTGGGGCCTCCGAGTGGCGCAGTGGTTAAAGCGCTCGCCCTATCATCCGGAGATCGCTAGTTCGAATCCCGGGTGGTGCTGTAACCTCTCGCAGCCGGAGCCTAGAGAGAGCTGATTGGCCGAGCTCTCTCAGAGGGGAGGGATGAGAGGTACTTAGTGCTCCCACATTAATCACGGCTCTACACGTTCTTCGAAAAGATGCGGTCGGCTGGCGTCACGTGGTTCGGAGGAAACACGTGATAGTCTTCGGCCCTCCCGGCTGAGTGGTAGTAGTAGCCTTAATGTGGGAGCCCCCTAGTGACGGGGAGGAATTGGACACGACTAAATTAGGGAGAAAATCGGGGGAAAATCCAAAAAAAAAAGATGTTGGCCGAGAAGGTCTGGCTCACAGTCTTTGCTCTAATTCATTCCAAAGGTGTTCTATCGGGTTGAGCCCAGTCAAGTTATTCCACACCAAATTCGCTCATCCACTGCACAGATAAGAGTTGTTTTCCAGGACTTGGACTCGATCACTTACTTCCAATGAGAGGAACTCTTAATGCTTCAGCATACCAAGACATTATGGACAATGCCATGGTCTTAACTTTGTGGGAACAGTTTGGTGAAGTCATATTTATGAGAAACATTTGTGAACATCTTATGAATTTGGGAAATTCTGAAGAGAAACCTCACCATGGTTGGTACTGTGAGAAGGAACATTTCTGAGCTGCCAGTTGCTCTAATTTCCACATTTCACAGGAATACAAACCTAAGTGCCTGGAAAGGGGGGAAAAAGACCATCATTAATTAGGGCACCATCAAGGGAAATGCGTATAATTTTGTCACAGGCATTCACAGCAGTAAGAGAAGATCAGTCTGTATTTCATACCACCATCAACATCTCCTGCTGCAATTACTAGTTCTTTGTGAAGTAGCTTTGGAAGGCCCTTGGAGCGCCTCATAAATTGAATATAAATCTGACCAGCCACAGCAGCACTTGTTAGGACGATCGGAATCTGGTCCTGATCAATTTGCATTCCAACAGTCGGCCGACAGAAAGGGATAAAAGAGGACAGGGAGCAACTTTCTCCAACAAAATACGACTGCAAAACTAACACAAGTGTGGAAAGTACACATGCAACGGCCACGTATTCAAAATTTCCTTCTGCTGTGACGTCTGCCAAAAATGTTTCCTTTTTTGTAATTTCTTCTGTTTGCAACAAGTTGATTGTTTTGTTCTTTGACTAAGTGAGTAAATGTTGTATTGATTATGCAGTTAGCGTGTGTGTTGTTTTTTCAAATGATGCACTGTAAGCAGTGTTGATTTATGATTAAAAATGTTTTTAATGTCCACTATTCAAAATGCTGCCTTCTATCCTATCAATAAAATTCATTTATTAAATGAAAGTATGATGGCTTTCATGTTATCTTGTCTTAAGTAACATAAGACAACAATAAATGTGACAATGACTTTTTTTTTTTTCCCAGATTTGTAAAATATACACTCACCGGCCACTTCCACAAGGCAGGAAGAATCCATGTTTTCATAATTGAATGTTATTTGAGTTACTGTTGTTTTCTATCAGCTTGAAGCAGCCCGGCCATTCGGTTCTGATTAAAAAGGCCCAGGGAACTGCCCTCAGGGGATATTTTTTCTAAACGGAAATGCTGTAGATCCGACCATTTGGCACCAACAGCCATACTATGTTCAAAGCCATGCTAAAACCGTTGCTGCCATATGATTGGTGTATTTGCATTAAGAATCCGTTCAATTTCTTCTATTTCAATTATCTATAAAATGGGAATCATACATTTAATAATAACTGTTTAGGTATACATAAATGCAAAATAAATTCGTAGTTCAACAAGTCGAATAGAGACAAACTATAATGGAAACTTGGGAAAAATGGAAAAATTACTCAGTCTGGGTGGTGAATGGTCAGAATGGGAATAGGATGTAGGTTCGCGATTCCATTTCCTGTGTTGTCTCAGGGAGTTTTTCTTGCAATTATCACTTTTTATTTGCTCACCAGGGATTTAAATCTATACACAAATAGATTCCCATAAAAAAAAAGTTTTACTACAGTGGTTTAAATGTACCTGGGCCATGGTATGTATGTAGTACAATGGAATTTGTGACAGTACTACACTGTAAAAAAAAAAAAAAAAGTTGAGTTAACTTAAAATAATAAGGCAACCTATCACAAGCACTTTTATGAGTTAACTGAACAAACAGGGTCTGAAGACAAAGTAACTCAAAGTATTTGGTTAAAATCCTTAGTTCTCACAAAATAAATATATTTGTTTACCTAACAAATAACAAAACAAAAAAAAATTGTTTGCTGAAGGCAATTATGACAGATTGATCCATTATGTATTCATGATTATTTTCATAATTAAAATTCTTCACATATCTCAGCTTCTTCTTAGTAGGCAGGAGTCAGAGCGCAGGGTCAGCCATTTTTACGGCACCCCTGGAGTTAAGTGCATTGCTCAAGGGCCCAACGGCAGCAACTTGGCATTTTTTTTTTTTAAGACCAAATTCGATTTTCGATTTTAAAATGATTTATTTTTTTTTTTTTTTGCTTAAAATAAAAAAAAAGTAAAAATAAAACCGCGCCTCTGTTGGAAACGAGCTCTTTGGTTTCATCAGAGTTTGTTGCCATGTTGTATCTCGTATTTCTCACGTGTGAGTCACAGAGGGGGCGTGGCAGAACTACAGAAGCTCGCGGTGCTGCACCAAAGTGAAACTGTAAAATCGATTTTCATTTTTCAAAATCGACATAAACCATAAATTCGAATTAAACAAAAATAATGATTAAATCGCCCAGGTCTAGTTTCAAATTATCATGCTCCATATGTGCTCCATATGCGCATGCGCCAACAAAAACCGCACGCTTTAACGCAAAACTAACATTTTAATGTAAGTTCTACAAAACATTTTAGCATTATACAGTTTAAAAAATACATGTTTATGTACCATAATCGTAATATTAATACAGCTTGGTGGCATTGTATGTATGTATGTATGTATGTAACATTAATTACATACCATAGTGTACTGTATGTCAAAGTGATTAATCTTACTTATGATACTATGGTACTACCTGTATTAGACCATTCCAGTATTACAGTATGTACTCACATATATAATACGGTAGTGTATGTACAAACATGACAGATTAGATATCTGCTGAATGTCGGTAGCCACTGTTGTACCCACTAAGTACCAAAGTAATGTGGTACACACCATAGTACTATCATGGCACCTAATGAAATGCCATAGTGTGCTATAAAGTCCTATGGTGCCTTTCATGGTAATGTCTGAAGTACAGTAACACTATGCTATAAAATGATATGTACAGTACTCTAGTTCATCATGGTAGGCACCATTGGACTTTATATTATACTATAGCACTTCATTGGGAACCATGGTATTAATATGGTGTTTACTACAATACATTGGTAAATGCCATGGTACTAACGTGGTACCCACTGAAGTGGAATATTACGCTTAAGTCCTATTGTCCTATTGATTATTATTATTGATTATTATTGATTATTAAATCCTATGGTTCCCCAAAAAAATTATACTGGAAAGTTATATTATCTTCCACCTATTCATCTAGGAACCTCTGTAGTCCAGGAAGGGACTGTAAAGGCCAATGGTGATTACCATTGTATTATTTCTATTCCATCTGTGGTAGCACCAGTTAACATTCAAGTCAAGCCAAGACAATTTTATTTATATATCGCTTTTAACAATTGACATTGTCGCAAAGCAGCTTTACACAATCAAAAGAAGTAAGTTTGTATGCAATGTGAATGTGTATGAATCAAAATGATAAGATTGTCCCTGATGAGCAAGCCGAGGGCGACGGCGGCAAGGAAAAACTCCCTGAGATGGTAATAGGAAGAAACCTTGAGAGGAACCAGACTCAACAGGGAACACATCCTCATCTGGGTGATAACGGATAGCAGGGATTGATCTGCATAATAATGTGTAAGACTGGAAGTTCAGTATAACAGGAGATGTGTTAAAATTAAAATTAAAAGGAGTCCAGTTTGTTCCTGGAGGCTCAGGTAGACTGTAGGAAATTCCAGTCCTGAGCTATCGAACAACTGAAGTCACAGGTCCCCAGAGAACAGCTGTCAGCATCAATCGAGGACAGGACAGTTTTCGTGGAAACCATCCCCAGCCACCACACAAATCCACGGGGCATCCATGCAACAAGATCTCCAACCAGAAGCAGGACTCCAGGATAGGTCAGACGGGTCCAGAGGGCAGAGGGGTCTGGATCACTGGCAACTCAGGAGCGACATGTATAGCTCGACAGAGAGACAGGGAGAGGGAAAGGAGAGAGGGAGAGAGAGAGAGGAGAGAGCAGAAGAGGAGAGAACAGAAAATAAGGAGAGATGGCAGTTAGGTATGGTCACAGTCAACATGTATAAGGTGAAAGTATATTTAGTGCAAAGTGCAAGCAGGGACTCCGGCAGGACTAACTATAACAGCATAACTAAAAGGGAGAGCCAGAAGGAAACACAGACATGAGGGCTCCCTGAGATGTAAAGCAACCAATCACCTCACCGTCAACAAACCAATGTTTGTTTGATCAATGAGAGTGGGGAAGACAGCATCTAAACAGACCAGTTCACCAGAATACTCCACGTCCATGAGTCCCCCAGATCTGCTCCTTTACCTAAGGCTAATCTATTTACAAAAATGCTTGGCTAAATAAATAGGTTTTTAGCCTAGACTTAAACACTGGGACTGTGTCTGAGTCCCGAACATTAGTAGGGAAGACTATTCCATAACTTCGGGGCTTTGTAAGGAAAAAGATCTGCCCCCTGCTGTAGTTTTAATAATACGTGGTACTGACAGGCAGCCTGCATTCTTTGATCGAAGTAGGCGTGGCGGATCGTAAGACACTAGCAGTTCACTCAAATACTGTGGCGCGAGACCATTTAGTGCTTTAAATGTCAGAAGTAGTATCTTAAAATCGATGCGAAATTTCACAGGGAGCCAGTGCAGTGTAGATAAGATAGGGGTGATGTGCTCGTATCTTCTGGTTTTAGTGAGGACTCTCGCTGCTGCATTCTGTACTAACTGAAGCTTGTTTATACACCTAGACAGTAAGGCGTTACAATAGTCCAACCTAGAGGTGATAAAAACTATTTTTTCTGCATCATTTAGTGACAATATGTTTCTTATCTTGGCAATATTTCTAAGGTGAAAGAAAGCTATCCTGGTAATATTATCTACATGTGCTTCAAACGAAAGGCTGGAATCTATAATCCCACCAAGGTCTTTTACTGTTGCATTTGATGGAACAGAAAGGCCATCTAAAGTTACAGTTTGATCAGAAAGCTTACTTCTAGCTACTTGTGGTCCTATGACTAGAACTTCTGTCTTATCAGGATTATGCAGAAGAAAATGAATTAATATCCAATCTCTTATGTCCTGCACACACTGCTCAATTTTAGCAAGCTGGTTTTTCTCATCTGGTTTTGCTGAGACATATAATTGTGTGTCATCAGCATAACAATGAAAACTAATACCATGTTTACGAATTATGTTGCCCAGAGGAAGCATGTAAAGGGAAAAAAGAAGTGGGCCTAAAAATGAACCCTGTGGAACACCAAACTCCACTTGAGAACATGAGGAATGGTCACCATCTAAATCTACAAACTGATAACGATCAGTCAAATAGGATCTGAGCCACAAGAGGGCAGTTCCCTTAATTCCTACTACCTTTTCTAATCTGTGAAGGAGAATACTATGATCAATGGTGTCAAAAGCTGCACTGAGGTCCAGTAACATAAGTATTGTGACGCAACCCTGATCAGAGACTAATAGGAGGTCGTTTACTACTTTAACAAGTGCTGTCTCTGTGCTGTGATGAGGCCTAAATCCTGACTGATACAGTTCATTTATGCTATTTCTGTGTAGATGTGAACATAGCTGCTGTGATACTACCTTTTTCAGAATCTTGGAGATAAAGGCAAGATTTGATATCTCTCGCTTCAAGCGGAGTAAAGTATTCTAAGTTCTGATGTGATGTGGTTATTTCATCTGTATTACTTAAATTGTCTGGTTTCAAAGCCTGAATTTTTTGCCTAATATTTATTATTTTATTATTGAAAAAGTTCATGAAATCCTCACTACTGCATGATGTTGTTGTGGAGATTTCTGCAGTGGTCTTGTTTTTAGTTAATTTAGCTACGGTATTAAATAAAAATCTCGGGTTGTTTTTGTTATTTTCTATAAGAGTGGAGAGATACGTTGATCTAGCATCACTGAGAGCTTTTTTATAGTTCAGGATGCTCTCCTTCCAAGCTATTTGGAATACTAACAATTTAGTTTGGCGCCATTTACGTTCAAATTTTCGAGCGGTTTGTTTTAAAGCGCGTGTGTGGTCATTAGGAGCGAGTTTCTTATCTCTAATCATTTTCCTTTTAACTGGAGCTACATTATCTAAGCTATAACGAAGTGTTGACTCTAGATATTCATTCGCCTGTTCGAGTTCTGTGGAGTCAGATGGCGATCCAATCAAAGTTGTTAACTCTGGAAGATTATTGATAAAGCTCTGTGTGGTATTTGATGTAAATGTACGTTTAAGGCGGTAGTGCGGTGCTGTGCATACATTATTACTATGACACGTTTTAATTGAGCAAGATAGTGATCTGAGATAACTTCAAACTGTGGAATTGTGGTTATATTTTCTATACTTAATCCGAAGGATAATATTAAATCTAAAGTGTGACCTGCTTCATGAGTGGGTCCTACTACACACAGATTTACTCCTACTGACTCCAGTATGGGCTCGGGGAACAGACACAGTCTCAATATGATGAACCCTGAGTGACGACTCTATGCAGCTAGGAGACAGTTGGTTTAGCCTGTCTGTCTGCTCCCTGCCCTGGGCTCTGGATTGTCACCGATTAACTAGGCCTCTTCTGAGACTATGTGCTATACTGCAAGAAATGAGAGCAGCACCTTCCCGAGTGGGATGGACACCGTCCCGCCCTAACAGGCCAGTTTTGCCCTCAAAGGTCTTCCAGTTGTCTATGAAGCCCACGTTGTTTTCGGAGCACCACCTGGACATCCAGCGGTTCAGCGACCATAACCTGCTGTAAGCTATGTCGCCACGTCTCATTGGGATGGTACCAGAGCAAACTACTTCATCGGACATTCACATGCTCATTCACACACTACGACCAATTTGGAAATGCCAATGAGCCTATTTTGCATGTCTTTGGACTGTAGGAGGAAACCGGAGCTCCCAGAGGAAACCCACCAAGCATGGGGAGAACATGCAAACTCCATGCACACAGACACCGAGGGGGAAATAGAACCCAGGACCATGGAGGTGCAAGGCGACTATAGGCACCGTTTCCGCCTATAATATCTTGAATACCGTTTAACGTACTGTATATACTATTTTAAAATTACATTACTACAAGAAACCAGTAAATGTTAAACCTCAAAGGGGTGAATCAAAGAAAAACAGAATGAGAAAAAAATTTAGACAATACACTACATGTACATTATTAGCAAAAGTTAAAATGTTCTACTGGTCCATAGTTAGCTTTTTCAATCAACTTTTTCAATTACAAAAGATTGACTTGAGTATTTAAAACATGCTGAGTAATCCTATATTTAAAAAAAAAATATATATATATATATATATATATATATATATATATATATATATATATATATATATTTGTCATTTTAAGGGTAGATTTGAACCTTTTGAAGCCATGTCGTCATATTTAACCATGTGATGCATTTCTTCATCCTGAACACTAGATGTCAGCACACTACAAGCTGTCGGTCTGAACCAAACTCTGTGTAGAAGAATTTCCGGGTTCCTATAGTGTGCTATCCCATAATGTTAACCACAAGCATCTGAATCGAATTTTTCTTATATACATAAAAGATGGAGTTTCATTTACTATTTCCTAAATACAATATAAGAGCTCACACAAACTCAAGCAACAGAATAAAGAGATAATGTTATGTCCTTCATTTGTCAAACTGAAAGTGAAATTTTAGTCACAGTGGTCATACTAGGTCATGTTAATGTGCAACTGTGTGTACAATACAGTACTCATAACCACTTCCTTACAGATGCCAAAACCCCAGAGCTTCCCTGACATCCAGGTCATTGTTATCCCAGACATGGCGTCTAGTTGCCCCTGAACAGCAACCCGGAGTAAACATTTAACAGGCTCTCTCTTGAGAGTCACCGTGAGAGCTAAGCTAAGGAGAGGATCAAGGGCTTTCCTATCGATCACACACTTGCCCAGGAGTGGATGAGTGAATCTACTCTTCATCCCGATCTCTCAGGGAGTATACAGTTTGTGTCCAGACAGGAGGTTTATGGCAAACTTTATAACACTCACGCTCAAGGCCGTCTTTAATTTGGAAAATCTGGGACCCTATTATTATTATTATTATTATTATAAATTAATAATGGCCTAGGTTGGCCTTATACAATACTGCATTGCTATATGTATGTATAATCTCCATACCGTATTTGCTGTGCATGTAAGATAGATAGATAGATAGATAGAAGGGGGGAAGAGTAGAGAGGCTCAGCCACATGATCTTTCCCAGATCTCAGGGACAAACCCAGAAATCATTGTTATTTCATATTGTGTTTGGATGCCTTTTTTTTTCTTCTTTTTCTTTTTGGAGTAGTCATTTGTCATTTTTTTGTCTGGTTGTATTAAGTTTCTACAATAACATCTAATTTACAGAGACTAATAATGAACTCATTGAAAATAACATGAAATGATTGTGAGTTAGTTGCTTGACTGATTTTTCCTGCTTTAACATAAGTGAGAAGAATAAATAATAGTTTTGTTTTTTAGATATTCCAATGCATTAAGGAAATATAAACAGACAAAAATACTGATTGAAAAAAAGTTAATAAGAACATGCACACTATGGTTGCTGCAGTAAAAAAGCCCAGCAAGAGGAATAGAAATGTGTATAAACATCATGTGTTACTTAATATTAAACAATCGATAAAATGCTAAATGTATCAAAGATTGAATTTTACAGTGTATTTTATTTTGTGTATTTAATTTTACAATTTTTCTCTGCTGAAGTTTTGTCATGTGTGAAACATACTGTACAGTACAATCTCTTTTGGATCCCTTTGAGTTCTCTGATTTCTTTACACCTCCCAAAATAACATGCTCTTAAATAAGACTGGCTGTTACAATTGTGTAGAATTGACATATTCAATATTTTTTTGTAATTTTTTTGTAATTTTTATTTTTCTATGCTTTTACTGGGAATAGCTGTAACATTGAAAGGTGCATTTAACTTTACAAATTTCCTTAAACTCTACTGAAGTTTTATCACAGGTGAAACATACAGTACAATCTCTTAGCTTACAACAAATAAATATATAAATAAATGAGAATATATATCAATTGAATTTGCTAGGTAATATAAAGAATGGATTTTTGAGCAATGGAAAAAGGTCATGTAGTCTGATGAGTCTGATTCCAGAGTGATGTGTGCATCAGAATAAGAAGGAAAAAACATGAAGCGATGTCTCCATCATGTATAGTGCCCACTGTACAAGATTCTGTTATGATCTGGAATAGTTTCAGTTGGCCTTAAAATGCCATGTTATGTGGCAATAAAATAATTGGATTTTGTTTTTATGTGAAATTGTGAAAGTGTGATTCTGGGAGCATGAGGAATCATTTTCACACATGAACTAGCCACCACATTGTGTGCTCTGATCAAAACTAAATGTGAGCCCTTAGAGAGTGCGACTGTTTTTTTTTTGGGCCTAGGATGTTAAAGTAATTGCTCCTTAATTTTTTTAGCAGTATATATTTGCAGTTAGCCGTGTAGATCAGGAAAGGTGGGAAGAAAGAAATCCCTCTTCATCCTCACATCTCCTCCAATCTTCCCGACACCAGTCCCTTTTCCAAAAACTTCAGAAATCCCACTCGGTCCCTCAGGCCATGGAATCTCCACCCTTTTGTGCCTGATTGTACACATGAGATGAATTTCAGAACCAGATGAGCTTCCACAGATGATTTTCTCACTGGAGACACAGCTGGAGGCAGTATATGACCTCAGCAATGCTTCTTAATGACACAGATGACAGGAAGTACTTTTGACCCTTTGATCTTTTGACTTTTTTTTCTCTTTAATAAGCATGAAGATAAGGTTTCTTTTTTTTTGTAGTTGCCTTTAGGCTTTTATATAAATGAAGATTTTTTTTTTTATCATAAAACATGGTGCACTTTTATTTTAAGAGGTACAGTGTAAAATAAAAAGCCAAGAGGAATTGTGTAAGAGGAAAAAAAAAAGGATAAAGTGGTGTATTTATGTGTTTATTCTTATTATTCCACAGTAATTCATCAACAATATCAATTTAAATTTATTCAACAACATATTTTTTAACACGTTCAGAATTAATAATATTACAAAATTTTAGATGGAGATTTTAGGAGCTGTGAACAATTGTTCCGTTACCTGCCACGCCTTTATTCTCTCTCTCTATGCTAATAAGACAAAAGCATGCCGCCTGTCATGTCTCAGAGAAACCAGGAAACATAAACTCCTCTGCCCTGAAGCTTTTCTTCTGCAGATTTCCTGATGGAAATTAAGAGTGCTGTAGTATAAAAGCGTCAGCACTTTGACTAAGTATAATCAAAGTGTCAACACATTGCTAAGTATAACCTTAGAAAATGTTCAGCATCCTCATGGGACTTTTTATTTTGACCTTTAAAAGTTAATGGACCCCTTTTTGGAAGCTAGGAACTGTTATCTATCCAAAGAAGCATGCTTTCTAATAGTCTACTGAACAAAAAGAAGCGGATAAAACTACAATCAGAACTACATGATTGAATTACTGTATATGTCGGCAATTTCCCTGGGGATTAATAAAGATTTATCTTATCTCTTATCTTATATTCTGTCCTGTCACAGATCTCTTGCCCAGACAGGCACATCTACTAACTTTGGCACAAGCTGAATGGAAAAACAAACAAACAAAAAAAACAACAACAGCCATGACAGCAGAAGCCACATGGGAATGTGAATGTGGTTCCACAGAACGATGTGACGCAGACCCTTCACACTCATCAGACGACTGCAGTGAAGATGAGCGGCATACATTCATGAAATCGTTCCTCGGACATGTCTACTGTAATTTGGGACTCCAGGGATCATACCGATTGTATAAAGGCTTAATGGATTTTTGCTTATTTCTCCCACATCCTTTATTTCATAATTTCTCCATCTCCATGTATGAAAAAAAAAAGAAAAGGTGTTGACTTGAACACTCTGATACAATTTATTTAACTCGCCTCTAAAAAGCCATTAGACAGCAAAAACTTTGAAGGCGGGAGGAGAAAGAAAGATTTTCTTTTCAAAGCAGGCCCGGTCGCTCTCCTGTTCCCCTGCCAAGACTCGTATATCTCTGACAAACACTCACACACGGCTTTGGCTCATTGGAGAGCAGGAAATCTGTGGGAGTGAATTTCTTTTTCTTTTTTATTATAATTCCGGACACAAACTCCAGCTTGGTTTTAAGACAATGTAGGTCCTGTGCTTTATTAGCGTATACAATGATGGAGTGATCACTTCCACACGGACATCCTGCTGTTCTTCATTTAACACAAGGCAGTTATTGCATCCATGCGGCGCAAAAGACGCGTGCACTCGACCGTTAATGCACGCACTAAGAGAGACCGAGTCATGAAAGAAAATGACTTCCACTGTAAGAAAAAAAGAAAAAAAAGAATCAATCAAAGGCCTATCTGTTAATAATGTAAGATGTGGATCATCAGGCAGGCGACAGATTAGCACCACAGGACGGGATGGAGAGTACTGTATTAGAAAATAATGTAAACAGGGACTTAAAGGTACAATCCGGATGCTTTTAAGACGGAAGGTACGTATATCGTGATCAGTGTGAAAAAAAAATCCATCCTGAACAAGCTCAGCCTTTACAAATAACACAATTTAAGATTTATTATTAAGTGGCTTACTGTAGTTTAAACTTTTTTTCATTGACATGTTAAGTCTATTTTCACTTTGGCTAACAGCTTCCTAAATTACCCATAATGCCATTCAAGGGGAAAATGATGCTAAGTAGTCCTTTAGTCTGAGCAGTTCTCTCACCTCGTCACGCTAATACTGTACACTTATCATCTCGTAGATTGCTAGCTATCTGAACTTATCTTGATATCGCCTGCAGTGCATTCTGGGACTTTGAGTTCAGAGTTTGCACCAACATTTCCATTTCTTCTACACTCATGTTTTCCACATCCAAAACGACATTGAACATCTTTGGAATATGGTGATGAATCAATTTGTGACATATTAGTGATGCGGTAGGGAGCACCAATCGATCCCCCCCCCCCCCCCCCGTCTACGGTTCGATCCTGAGCTCAAGTTACCTCCCAAGCGGAGTTTCACATGTACTTCCTGTGTCCATGTGGGTTCCTTTTGAGTTCTCTGGTTTCCTTGCACCTCCCAAAATAACATACTAAATAAAGAATAGACATATTCAGTATTTATTTTGTAATGATCTATGCTTTTACTGGGAATACCGAACCCTATACTGCACTACTGTACACTGCACCATACTGAATATTTGCTTTAATCCTCACTTTTAGAGGTTTATCCATTTACTTGATTTCCTGTGGTGTAGATACATTTAGCTAAGCTTGAGTTCCTGACAAAAGCCACAAGCATCAGCTGTGGTTTCTACAGTACCATTAACACTGATGCAACAATTTCATCGTTTACGGGAAAAGAAGAAAAACAAATGGAGAACAAATAAGCCTGATCAACCTACGGTGAGAAGGAATGAAAGGACATTTTGAGAAGTGTGTACTTTTTTGGGACGCCTTGAACGATTTCTTATTCTCGACACCCCCGTTTCCTCTTGTTTGCAAAAAGCGATCTGGAGCAAGAGAAACAAGTTCTGATTTCCGACCGTCACACACCTTGTCCGACATTATCCGAAGTCATAGAGTTTGTCAAATTGCCAAATATGGACTTGTTGTGTTGTTTTATTTCTCGTGATGATGCTGCACGTATCGCATGGCAGTAATTGGGAAATGTGATGCCCCATAAATTAGATCCTGCATCAGTTCCACTGTATTTCTCAGCGTAATGCTCTGGTAATCGAATCGTATTGGACATCAGCTCTGTTTAGGAGAAGCAAATATCGACTGGCTCTTTGAAAAGCAAAACGAGAGGGAAAGCAGCCCATGAGGCACATCAAAGCGTAGGCAATCTCTCGATTTGGTCAAGGGCACAAAACTTACCACGGTGTGATAAAGTGCTACAGTAATTATTTTCCCAAAACCAAACATAACAGTAAACAGTAACAGGATGAGTTTCTTTTACTTCTTATACTACATACTTCTTATGCCCATGATTACGATTTAAACATAAGTAGAAGTAAACAGTGCATTGTGAACTTTAACCATTCATAATTACATTTAATGCAGTGGAGACTTTCTGTTAGAACATGCATTACAACACCTACTATAAATAACTCTTCCAAGACCAGTCTCATTATTTTCTTTTAATGTTAACAAGAGGGGAAAGGCAACAAAATTCTGACAATATTCCTGTAAAAACGTAATTATTACAAAACACTGTCAACTATTGTATAATTCGCTGTACAATAATCACTTTTAAGCTGTAATCATTTATACTTCCAAGTAATCATTACTCTCACTAGATAGATAGATAGATAGATAGATAGATAGATAGAACACTTTGTAGCCAAAAGTTTGTGGACACCTCACCCGATTTAGGTCCACTTTGAACTCATAACCTCTCTCTCCCAATTTTTTTTAATTGAAAGAGTTTACGCTGTTTTTAGAGCTTTGCTGTGGGGATTTCTGATCATTCAGCTCCTATACCAATTGTGAGATCAGACACCAGTTTATCTAGTATATAAGGCTTAGGGATAGGCTTGCGTACAAGCTGCTCAAATTCTTCTCACTTCAGCCGTTACACACACACACACACACACACACACACACACACACACCAGGTCTAAACTGAGGTTGCTTTGTGCACAGGAGCATTGTCTTGCTGGAACAGGTTTGATGCCTTTTTTAATGCCAGAAAATGGGTGTTTTTTGGGTGATTATGTGCTCCCAACTTTCTGGCAACTGCGATGCTCATTTGTCCACATATTTGTCCATATTTCTCAACTGCAAAATCTCACATGCACTGAATTACTACAGTATTTCATTAGATACTAGCTGACGTACCCATCGTTGACAGGAAAAGATTTTGTAGGAAGAGTTAAAAGATTAAAGCTGATCATCTTATTAATGTAATGTAATCAGCAATGTTATTATTTCAGATTGAAGCCCACGTACTCTACATGTCCGCCTTTCTTTCTTGTTAATGCAAAAAAATAAAATTTTATAAGGCTGAGTATCTTACGTCTTGTTTTGGAGAGATAATCACAGATGAGACGTTGAAAGAAGGTAGATAAAGGATAAAGATGAAATTTTGTCTTGAAATGACTTGTGTGCTAAAATTCACTTATACCACTTCATTTCAGCGGTGAAAATATCAAATGATCGCGGTCAAAATATTCAGTTCAGCTTTTCTAATTAATATCTATTGCTGCAGGTGTTTGTTTACATTGAGCAAGTAGATTATTAGGAGGATTATTTTAAAGCACAGTAGGTTATTAAATCCAGCAGATAATTTTTAATAACATCCCTTTAACTCAACATTTTGATTTCACTTATGGTGCAGGTTAAACTTCAGGCAGGGAAATAAACTAAGTACATGTACTGCAAAAGTTTCATTAAATTCTATCCGGACATTTTTTTTTTTCCTTTCTAGATGCTGTGACAAAATCTGACCGTACAGACAGACATGAATTTTTCTGATACTGGTTTCGGGTCCTATAAATATACAGTATGAAATGTAAAGATATTATCGAAAGAGCGAGTTCTGACCAGATAAAACCTTTCGTTAATTTATATGGATTACTCAGTATATTTTAGGTCACTGAGGTTTTTATAGTTGTTAAAATATCAGCAGGAGGGAACAGTGTTATTACATATGAAGCAGATTTAAGGTTACAGGGTGACCTATAATGAATTTATTATGCAGTACAGTCGGCTCTGTATTGTAGGAGTGACTGGTCCATGGGGAATAATTGGTGGTCTATTAAGTGCCGTCCTTAATGCAGGCGCGTCTCTCAGGGGTGATGAGCTCGGCTAATTGCAGCACTAATCATTATAGTAATAATAAGCAGCCTGGGTCTGAATACTTACGGGTAGCGCGAGTCAGTCGGGAATTGTGGGACACTCACTGAGCATCAGACATTTTAGGAATTCTGAGTCGCATCCGTGCATCACATGGTCACCTGAATTCAGTGCGAGAGCGCCGTGGCTACTTGTTAGAATGAAACTCGTGTGGGACGCGGCGCGGCGCATTTTGATCATCACGGCGGTTCTGACGTATTGCTCGGCGCGCTGTGGACCGGACCGCACGCTCGGTGCTCCGCTCGAACCAAAAACGCTCATCTGATGAGGATGCTGATGAGGAGGAGGAGGAGGAGGATGCATTGAACGGGACAGCCGGCGACGTCAGCGATCGATTCTCTGTAGCACGTTTATGATGTGAGACGGACGGGTGCACTGTGCAGAGGCAGCACCGAGAAGCGACAAGTCCCTCAGCGACGATTCGGGGACGGGATTAAACGCGTTAATGCTCGCATCGCCGCTTTCCCTGTGAGGACCCGAAATATGCGCCGGTTCGCGCTCGACGTGGGAGCGTTCGTGGCTGCGTGCGTGTGCGCGTGCGATGCGTCGCGCGGCTGCGGGGAAATCCAGTGCGGCGCGCGAGCCAACGGCAGCGCCACGTCGTGCTGCGATCTGCCGCTGCGCACCTTCGCCGAGCACGCGAGCTGGCTCGCGCGGAAGCTCTCCGGGCTGCTCATCCTGCTCGCGCTCTTCGCCGTCGGCTACTTCGTGCAGCGGCTCGTGTGCCCGCGCCACCGACGCCGCGGCGGCCGCGCGCCGCCGGAGCCCGAGTCGTCGCTGCTGGGCGCGCGCGCCACCGCGTCGCAGGACACGCTGCTCGAGCGCTTCGAGGACGGCGGCGGCGGAGGAGGAGGAGGACTGGACGGCGTGGACGGCTTCGCGTCGCCAGTGATGCAGCCGCCGGCCTACGAAGAGGTCAAAGACCTGCCCACGTACGAGGAGAGTGTGCGCGCGGCCGCGGGAAGTGTCAGGCCGGTGGGAGCGGGAACGGGAGCGGGGCGCGAGAGACCGGAAGCGGCCAGGATTTTCAGAAACTCTGTCTGACTGGCATTTTTCCATTCTCAAACATTACAACTTATTTCTTCGTTTTTTTCCCCCTCTGAATTCAAGTGCAATTATTAATATAATTAATATAAATATAGCTAAGTGATGGAGGTGTGTTTGAAATGTAGGTGAGTCGTCCCTGACCCAGAACTTTTCTAGTGTTGTGTTTTCTATGCTATTTATAAGACAGACTATACACACTCTGAGACTGGGTGTATTTCTATGGATCTGAGCTGCTGGAGGAATACTGAGATTTGTGGAATATTTTCAGCAAGTGTATAAAAAAACAAACAAACAAAAAAACATGTAAGATATATTTACCACAAACATTAGTCAGTGATGGTTGATTAGTGGTTAACACTGTCGTCTTGCACCTTTAGGGTCCGGGTTCGATTCCTGCCTTGGGTCTGTGTGCATGGAGTTTGCATGTTCTCCCTGTGCTTGGTGGGTTTCTTCCCACAGTCCAAAGACATACAGGTTTTAGAAGCTAACTGAATTGCTCAGACTGTGTGTGTGTGTGTGTGTGTGTGTGTGCGCGTGAATGTTGACTGGAGGGCCTACCATGGTCCCAAAGTCCAAAGACATGCAAATTTCAGAAACTAATTGGAGTTTCCAAATTGCCCATTGTGTGTGTGAATGTCGACCAGAGGTCGTACCACACTTGTAAAAATGGGAATAAATACCTCTGTCACCATTGGTCTCCACAGCTGGATGGATGGATTAATCAGTGATATGAAATGTAAAGCAAAAATATTTGTGCAGTTTTATCTGTTTGGCCGGAGACTGTGAAACTGTCAAATGCCTAATATTTAAAAAAAATATATCTATTTTTTTTTATTGCAATAACTGAGGCGAGAGGCCAATAACCAACATGTGAACGACAAAAAATACTTGTGAGACGGACTCAGGGTGTAGCAGTAGCACGGCAGAGAACACTCTACAGCTGTGCAGGTGGCAAAAATGTAACATCCACATCTGGAAAGGAAAAACCGAGGCATATATATATTTAATTCAGCTCAGCTGACCTTAAATTGGCATAGGAAATCATGCTAATTAGACAAACAGTGTATCTTTGGTTTGTGCAGATGTGCAGCAAATGTGCAGGCCAGGACTTTTTAATATTATATTTCCAGCATCAGTGTTTAATAAGGTGTAGTAAATAGTGTAAGACTACTCTCTTTAAATACAAAACCATTTCAAAACACTTCCCATCCCAAGTGCAATAAAGCGAGTTTTAGTGGGGAAAAACAGCCCGCGATGGTTCTGATCGAGGCCTATAGTTTGGTGCAGATCATTAATCCAATTTCCTGTGCTCTGTATCATGTAGCGTTTTTGTAAAGTTTGCTCGTATGCACTACGACAGGCCAGTAATGCACAAGGCTTTAACATAAACACATTACTCAGATACATGGTCATTAGGTTACCAGATCTGATGCATAAAAATGGTTTTGGCAATTAAACGTTGCAATCCATATCAAACTTCCTCTGTAAACAGACAATTTGTGCCAGCAGTGCAGTTATTCAATATGGCTCTAGCTGGTCAAATAGAGGAAAAAATTGAGCCCAGATCAATGGGCATAATGGAGCATTAAGAAGAACAAGACTTTGGTGTTTCGACCTGCTTTTGGACACTTGATAAAATCCCCCCCCCCCCATAAAATCGTGCTTTGAAAAGAGTTTTAATTATAAATTATACATCAGAGCTATCCTTGCACACACCTTCCTATGGATTTCCACACTTGAACTGACCACCAAAACCAAGTTCAGCGTCTTTGACCTCGACGGAAAGTGCTAGTGCCCCACCGGGACGTGTGCACTTAGGACAGGGTTTTACAGAAAGTGAGGCGTTCCTTGTTGAGTCATGGTCTGGCTTTTCAATCGCCATTCCATCACTCATGCATTAAGACTCTCTTTTCTGACATTCAAGAGTTCCCAGAAGTGGATTTCTTGTTAAGACTGCCCTCTTAAAAAGTTTTCGCTGAGCACAGAGGAGAAGTGGCTTCCACAATAAGCTTGTCCAAGGCTCCTAATGCTGATCACTGCAGAAACGCTGAAGGAGCGGACAGTGCATGAATCAATTGGCATGGTTTTATTTGTATAATAACAGGCTCTACTAACATTTATCTTACCTGAGCATAAATAATAACAATAATCATTAATGATTAATAATTCTCATAATTCTAATTCCTTTAATTTTCATCCTATTTAACCTTCATTCTCACGATTCATCTGGTTAGAAGAGTAGCTTGTCCACACTGATACGGTAGTTACGTACTAAATGATTGCACATCATGCCTTTCATTGGTCAGAGAATGCAGAATATAGAGATCAGATAGAAATTGTTTAAATATGTATTTTAAAAAAAGGTTCATTCAATTCAGAATCTACAAGGCAATAATCGAATTATCATCAAATTTCTTTGATATGTTCAGAATATATATATATATATATATATATATATATATATATATATATATATATATAGTCCTGCCCTGATTTTTCAGAATGTCAGAAATATGAGAAACACCATGCCATGTAAACAACTATCGACTGGTGAACATTGCATCATTTTAAGTTTAAGTTAAATAAAGGTTTCCACAGTTATTTAAAAGATTCCTGTCTATTATTATTATTAGATAGATCGATAGATAGATAGATAGATAGATAGATAGATAGATAGATAGATAGATACTTTACTGATCCCGAAGGAAATTCCAGCAATAGAGACAGTAACACAAACAGTATATCTTACATATAGTCAGTGACCAGAAGTTACAAGTACAATGCTAAGAACAAGAACTACAAGATATATAAGAAGCATATAAATAAAGCATATACTAATTTAAGGTTAAAAAAAAAGTGCAGCTATGATGTGTTATGATGAACTTTAAATGTGGCAAAGCGACAACAGTGCAAATAGTGTTAATTGTGCAAATACGCAAGCAGCATGAAAGTGACAATGAAATTGAGTCTGTGCTTAATAATAATAATCATCATAATTATAATTATTATTATTATCTCATCGATTCTGATTGCTTTATAATTGTTATGCGTTTGGGGGCATTTACTTTTGCTCACATGGTTTGATTCTGTTCTACAGTAGCTGTAAATCTTTTGACTGATCACTTTTGTCATGACGGAACACTTCAATCCAGGATGCCTCGATGAACTTCCATGAAGCTCGAAGGCTCATGGAATTATTTGTTGAGGATATAAAAAAGGTGAGGACCCTTCACACCACCCTCATCAAAACACACACTAAGGGGAACACCTTTTACAAGAACAGTATTCAAAGCTCCAGTAGAGTTACAAAAAGGAGCATTTAAGCTGTGCAAGTTGTTTTTTTTCCCCCTTTGATTTGTCACACTTTATTGTATTGCATTGTTGTATGTATTTCATCCTCACTATCCAAACCTATTAGTTTAGTTAAACATTACACATAACTTTAATGATTATTTCTTTTTCCCCTTCAGTTAGGTAGGTACACAGTTTGTCTTTGCTTAGTTTATGCTTCCTCTGTCTTCGCAAGTAAATGGCAAAAATTCGAACTAATTGTTTTGCTGGCAGGACATACAAACCGCATAATCAAAACATATGCACAGTTGGAAAATTGGCTGCGTTTGAACGATCACATGCTAAATATTTAACGTTGGCATAAGCACCGCAGTTTTCATGTTGTTTATACTTTCAGGAGCTGATCTCTCTGTATTCACAGTAAGTCTATTTTTTACTGATATACATCTAAATTGTGTAGATCAACACCGGACAATTTACACATGATTCAGACCAGATGCGGGGAGAAAAAATAAATAAATCAACATCTGGATTTGGATTTGGGGGGGGGGGGATTTACTGTAAAAGCATTGATCTAAAGCAGAAGAAAGGCATTTTTAATGTTACTAGAAATAGATAACGTAAATAGAGAAAAAAAAAGGCATCCAGGCTAGCAGTGGACAAAAAAACGTACAGTCAAATATTTCTTAGGTGTAGAATAAAGATTAGGTGAAGAATAAATATTTCTTAGGTGTAGAATAAAGAATGCAAGCTAAGAGCCTCCATTAACACACATTAACACACTTGGGATGAAAGTCGCAGTGAAACAAACCTTTTAGAGAAGGCCGTTCATATATGAATGACAATCCTGGCTGTGGTGAATCAGATCCCACTGCAGGCATTTCCAGTAAACATCCCACCTGATCTTTGAAAAAATCAGCAGCTAGATAATTTGTCACCAACTTGCGCAAAAGATGTGGGAACTGTACACACAATAATTCAGGAAACACCACCTGCACATTACAGGAACTCATCTCGAGTTATTGCCACATCCCGTGTACAATCCTGACCACACTCCAAGCCATTTCCACATGTTTGGACCATTAAAGAAGTTATTGGGAGACACGAAGCAGGCAGTCTGATCAAGGCATTAAGAAGACTTTCTACCTTGATGCACTGAGATAAGTGCATTAGTGTAGCAGAGGATTATACAAAGAAATAAAGGTAGTTTTTACTTTAACAAGTGTGTTCTGTTGTTTTGGCTAAGCAAAAGTCCCAGTTTGACTTGAACACGCTTCAGGCCACCATGTACAATTCAGGCATAATTTTAATGGGTCAGTCATTTATTTGTTTTTGTATTTTGATGGGGAATAATCTAAAACAACTGTTACCTCAGGCATATAATCGAACATTTGCAAGATTGGCAAGTCGAGTAAATATCCTGACGTACCAACTTTTTTTTCCTTTTTTTTCCACTGCCAAGTTGATGCGTAATAAAAGTGACAGGAAACTGTTTCTTCAGGAAAATAATCTTTCTCAGTCGTCTCTATTTAACATGCTTGGAATCCGTCACTTATTAAAATCTAAAACCTCGACCGTCCCTTAAAGGGAGATTAATATCTAACGATTGACGCGGAAGCAATAGAGTTTGATGACAGAGAGTCTGGAGTACAAGACTGACCGCAAATGCTTGGCTGTAACTCACTTAAAATGACGAACCTGATGGAAGCCATTAGTTTTATGATACGTCATGGATCGGCTAAGTACATGTCAATGCAGAGACCTCTTCACATGGAATGAGCGAAGCAAACAGTTATGGACCGGAAGATGGGTGGAGATATTAAAAAAAAGATAAAGAGGTATAAGAGAAACCGAGAGGCTGTTTATTGACCATGATGGTCAAGAGAGTGAAAAAATGATTAATGAGAATTTACAAAGAAAACAAAACGAACACCTGTTCTAAACAGTATAAAATGCAGCTGCTAAAATCTATATTTCTAAAATCGTTTTGTCAGTGTTGCTATAGTTTTACAGTCCGTCTGGACCAATTTGTCATGAAAATCTGACCACAGCAGCCGCCACTCGCAAGCATATCTCATTTAGTTTCTTCGAGCAAAAATCTCAAATGACGTCTAGTACTGCGTTTTTTTGTTTTTTTTTTGGACTATATCATCCTCTGAAAAGCTTTTTGTATCACAGACTTAAAAGGCTGAAACCGCAAGAACATGCCACCTGGAAGTGCAGAGAGCCAATCAGATTGCAACCATTAAGATCCTGAAGTCGGGAAGGAGTACAAAAACCTATCAGACGCACAGGAGACAAAGTGTCTGAGGTTGAAAGTAGAGTTGCTGTAGTTTGGCGCAGTGCTGGATCCTTCTGACAGACCTGGATCATATCCTAACACAAAATCGTTATATTATAGCGCTATATTCCTGGGTGGAAAAATCAGTATCGAGGCCATTTTTTCCCCCAACATGGTTATAGTCTTAGCCAATTCCCTCCCTGTTCTTCCTCTAACACGTCCTGGTAAACACGTGAATGCGTCCTTTTGAATTGCTGCTTACATCCGTAAGTAGTGTAACACACTCTATCCGCCCTCTTCTGCATACATGATCGCACCATCTCATCCAGAGAGTTCGGCCAATTTTATCAGGGTTGCGGGTGTGTTGCGTGCCTCTTTATTGCATCATTTGGAAGTTTTTTGTTTCCAGTGTGAGCAAGGCCTTTAACTGGGCTCTGACCCCAATTACGCTGGGATATGTGAAGAAAGAATTTCACTGTCAGTAATAGATATGTAACAAATGAAGGCTTAGAATGACTCATGGAGGTGACTGACAGTCCTGCAAGTCTCAGATTCTTATTTCCATTTTAGAATATCAGTCACAGTAACTTCCGTCTTCCAGGATTGAATCGCAAATAGTATTAAATGGAAAGCTAGTGCACTATATAGGGTGTACAACAAAGGTGGGTAGTAACGAGTTACATTTACTCCGTTGTCCTCAGCAGTGGTAGACAGTGAAGCAACCATGTCGCGGTTAGTTTAGCTGTTTTATTTAATGTTGCAATCTTAACATATATAATTATCAAATAAACTAGAGGCTAAAAATATATATATAATTTTCTTACATTTGTTCTGCTGGACACAGTTTATGGTAAAGTGAGACCAATTGTACACATGTGCTAATGTTATTCTCTATCTGCAGGGTGACTGAATATACAGTATATCTTACACAGGAAATAGTTGACACTGTTCAAACATAAATATGTTACCTACAGTTGGGATTTATTAATCTGATATAGTTTCAGATTACTTTTAACTGCTGTATAAACTACTGTATGTTAGAAACTGTTAGTTGGTTAATAATCATACACATCTGTGTAACTTATCCTTTTGGCTTAATGCATATCTTTTTTTTTGTTGTTGCATTTTTATATTCGTTGTTGCACTTGACAATTTGTTACAATAAAAATAAAACTTTGTGTTTTTAAGAGATTAAGAGGGACTGAATGTCTATTCTCTTTTCTCCATCATGCAAACAGAAGCCAAGAGACACTTGATTCGATGTGTATATTTATTAAACAGCCTTTACACATAATTAAATAAGACCTTTTGTTTTATCTGTAAAAGTGATTGCATACAAAATATACTTAAAAATTAATTAGTGCCTAATGATTACACCCTTATTCACATGATAGAAGCAAAAAAAAAAAAAAAAAAACAATAAGAGCAAATACATCAGACATCTGGTGCATTACTCTGAATGACGAAGAAGTTACTAATTCAAAAATAGTCCTACTCCAGGAGTCTAATCTCAGGTCAGGTCCTGCAGAGCATGCTGGGTAATGTCTGTTTTTCAGCGGTGAGGAGCCACGCTGCTCCTGAGTGAAGAGTTGGCTGCTCGCTCTCTCTCTTTGGCTAGCTCCATCTCAATCTTGGACTGGATCTTCTCCCAATCCACCTCCACCTCCACACACACACACACACACACACACACACACACACACACACACACACACACACACACACACACACACACACACACACACAGAAGCACACACATATGTCATGCCTGAGCACACGCTGGGCAATAATAGCAGAGTTGGGAAGGATAATTTGTGTATTCGTTCTGGGCTACTGATTACCTGATTAAATCAGCAGCAGCAGCGGCAGCGTGGATGATCACCCAAACTAACTGGTGTAGTCTTATAGCTACATTATTCATTTCGGTTTAAAAGTGATATACTGCAACAGGAAATAAAGCGTTGGCTGGATTTCCATCTGATGAAAATCCTCCCGACCGGAGGCCGAGTCAGATTATCAGCGTGTCGGGTTTCACTGTTCCGTCTGACTTCCTGTCAGAAGGAGTATGTTACGTCAGATTTCTAATATATCTGATGTTTAGTTTTTTACGCTTAATAACCCGAATTAGCTCAAAGTATCCGTCTTGTGTAACTCAACGGAGATCAGCGCTTGGGCAGCAATACGCTGCATTCCTCGGGGATAAGGACGACTTTTTTCTACAAATTAATATCCATTATTACGAATTTAAGGAGAGGAAAAAAAATAAAAGGAGAAATCAGATCACCCCTTCAGAGTACTGCAGGAAACGCTTGTTGCTTTCTTCTTTGCCAAAGTCTTGCAGGAACTTCTGTCTGTGAGCAAGGACGGTGTCCACATGGGATTTGTGCTTCACTGCCAGTTCTAGGGCTCTGAAGAAACAGCTGTGTTAGACACACACACGGAGACAGGGACACACACACACTCACTCACACTCAAAGACAAACATTTGCACACAGCAGCTAACCTGTCCCAGTTGAAGAGGTCAATATGGATCTGCACGGCCTGGTATATGAGACCCGCTTGTAGTAATGTAGCTTCGGCTTCTTGTATTTGTCCGCTGAAGAGGAGTGTATGAGCTAGAGACGATTCCTTAGAGGGCAAATCCTTTATGAATTTTATATACTGCACTTTATCCACCTATAGAGATCGGAGACAGCACACACGGACACACGGACACACGGACACACACACACACACACACACAAACGGACACAGAGACGGAGGGCGCATTCGTTTTTTAAATGGAATGGAGATCGGAGGAGGGCATTAAATTATGAATGCTCAGCTTTCTGAGCACTACATGATAAATCACGGTGTGCTCACCTCTCTGATGGCTGCGTAAGCTGTCTCAGCTGCGTTAAGCTCTCTGTGGGCCATTGCCATTCCAGCCAGACACGCCCACAGGGCCTGATCCTGCAAAACACACACACACACACACACACACACACACACAAAAACACTTTGCTGATTCTGATGCGTCGTCTTCTTGGTTTCTTCCTAAGTTTTCCCAGTGCAGTTACCACGCATGCAACTAACAGATGGAGATGTCTACAGTAACTGTGCGTGGTTTAATGAAAAACAAATAAAAGTTGTTTTTGATGCTTTAATTTACTAGGCTTCCTGTTGCACAAGAGGCCAGTTGAGCATACACAAAGGTTGAAACTCTAAGGAGCTCTAAAACTTGCTTTAAGAAAAAATGTCATAAAAAATGACATAAGCCTAAATAATTAAGCTCAGACACGGGCTGTTGAAATGTCCGTCATGCTGCTGCAACGCTGTCAGAATTAAATCTCCTGTAATCTTGTAAAAGGTTTGTACAATTTTGTTTGCACACGTTTATTAGCTCAGGTCTAATTTTCCCGGAGGAAACCCGCCAAGCACAGGGAGAACATGCAAACCCCACGCAACACAGTCCAGAGGCGGGATCTGAACCCGGACCCTGAAGGTGCAAGGCCACAGTGCTAACAGTGTATTGGGAACATTCTGTGGAATAAACTTGCAGGTCAGCTGTTTCAATGGAAACATTGTTTAAAACTGGAATTAAAGTGCATGTTATGTTACGAAACAAACAAAAAATGGTCGAGATCAGGACAAATCTCAAAACCCAAAGTACTGTAGTGCTCGTGGCTACAATATGCATGTTATGGCTGTCTTTAGTGTAAAAAAAAAAAAAAGGTCTTTTAATTCAGGGGAAAATGTAATGGAGGTGTAAGATTGCGCTGATGCTCAGATGATATTATGAACCAGACACTGGAATAAAAATAATAATAATAATAATAATAATAAGGACAGGAAGGTCATTAGACTGGCGTCTCTTCTGGGACGGGGATGTTAATAGGCATGGCTTCTTTCTCTGTATGAGTCTCATTACTGTGGTGCTGCGGGGCAGATCGATTAATTAACTGCAGAGGGAGAACAGACAGGAGAGATCAGTGCCGGACGAAGGCCCTTGGATACAGAGAGAGCACTCAAACGCAAGCGATTAACAACTTGCAAACAAAAAGGTATGTTGTAATCGTACACATTCATCAAGCAGAACGTTCCTGCAGTACTCTTCCGCTGTATCCGAGGCGAGGAGTAGCTGCCTAATGCATTTTTCATTCGGTGATCGAGGATCTCTGGCACTGGGGCCGTAAGTCAGCACCGAGTCACCGCCCTGTGGTGTGTGTCCCTCTGGTGGCCCAGTAAACCTCAGACCACTGTCCTGACACTGTTGGGACAAACTCTTACCCAGCTTCCCCCCTGACCAGGCCACCCTCCTCCTCCTCCTCCTCGTTCACTCCTTCTCCGGGAAGAGCCACGCCACCGCAGCGTTTACCAGAAATACAGATCCCCCACATCGCTGTGTTCCTCATCACATCCCCTCCGACCACCCGAAAAACGCCACCTGCTTCAACAGACACTCAATCAGAGGAACACGATGAACGCACTTCTTTAGACACTTTATCAGTGGACAATACGCATCGTGATATTTTATTTGTCTGAGAATGACAAAAAAAGTTAACCAATTAAAAATTTTCAATCCCGCCACATCTTTTAAAAAAAGAATTATCAAAAAAAAATTAATTATACCTGGAAGTACAGTAAACTCACAAGGTCAACTGCTTTTAAACAATTGTAGGCTATAAATAAATAAGTAAGCATGCATGCGGGTAGGAAAGAAAGCGAATATGTGAGCAAATAGGTTTCGGCCGAAACACATTGTATTAGTGCTGATTTTTTTTTTTTTTAATGTTATACATATAATACAGAAAATGTTTACCCAAGGAGCTACTTCTGAAGTTTATGCGAAATGAAAGTGATCAATCTTACTTCCCTAAAACTTTAAAGTTGCTAACCTCAGCCATTTTGAAGAAATGATTTTATATAAAAAATGCAAACAATTTATATTTCTTTATGAATATTGATGTTAAAATTGGTGTAAGCTTCTAAATGTAAATTACTTGTATTTATTGTTTTGTGTAAAAGCTTAAAAAGCAAAAAATCTGTAGTGACCGTAATCATGGGAGAAAAAAATCATTTTGCAATCTCTTTTGCATTTTAAAATAATACACGTTTTCAGGTTTATGTCCTTAGATCGAGAGAGAAGAAGCATTAAGTACAGTGGAACCTTGGATTACGAACATAATTCATTCCAGAAGTGGGCTTGTGTTCCAAAACACTCATAAACCAAATCATCATTTCCCATAAGAAATAATGAAAACTCAAATTATTCGTTCCACAGACCCAAAAAATAAATACATAAAAATAATTAATACAATATATAAAATATTTTTTTTTTCTCTCACACACACACAACGGAAACACTGTTTTAACAGGAAAAAAATAAATCTCTCTGAGACTGACATGAGCGCATACTAACGGACTCACTTTTTAAGTTTCACAACAAACGCATAAACACAGCGGAAACACCGTTTTTAACGGAAAAAAGCGAGACTGGCATGAGCGCATATTAATAGAATCACTTAAGTTTCACAACAAACGGACACAAACAAACACCGTTTTAACAGGGAAAAAAGAAATCTCTCTGACCTGGCGTGAGCACATACTAAGGGAATCACTGCTGTAAAGTAAAAAAAAAACAAAAAAAAACAAATGAACCAGCATGATACATGATACTCGGCGCTCGTAAACTAATACTTGCTCGGTTTCCGATTAAAAATTTATTCCAAATCTTTGCTCGGTTTGCGGAGCACTCGTAAACCACGTTACTCGCAATCAGAGGTTCCACTGTATTATGGAAAATGGTGTTATATGTTCCTATATGTAAATTCACTTTTTCAATTAGGTGAGACAGTTTTAGCACGAATACAATATTCTGTACATAAGTAAGATTTTATTAAATTCAGTAATTCTGTAAGTAAACAGTAGCCAAATGACATAAGTGAGCAAGCAAGTAATTAAGTAGGAAAATAAGTCAAAAAGTGAATAAGTACACAAGCAAATAAGTACGCAAATATTCAAGTCAGTAAGCAAGGGAACAAAGTAAGCAAGGGAAGCATGCAAATGAAGTATGAAAGTGCGAAAGGAAGTACTGTATGTACAGTACGTGTGGTAAAAGTAGACACAGTATTGTTCAAGTAAACTTGCTTTAAATGTAGAAATATAAGTCTATCTCTATTTTTTTTTTGGTAACTTCTAGCTTGTAATTGTAGTCTTGTTCTGTTTCATATCACGACAGGCGTTCAAATCAAACTTTGACTTTTGACTGTGCAGAATAACAGACAGTTATGAGAGTAAAAACTCACTTTATTTCTGTATATAATCCCCTGCTACATTAATGCACTAATCCCAGTGTTAAGTAGTGCTTGGATACCATTGAGGTATAAAGTTTTTCAGTACGCCCACGCCATGATCGGACTTCCTGGGTCACTTCTGGAACACCGGCCCCCCAGGAACTCCTTTAATGGCCCAAACACGTGGAAACGTGGTTTGGAGTGAGGTCAGGACTGTGTGAGGCGGGGTGTCTCCTGCAAGTTGGCTGCAAGTTATCTGTCGATTTTTCGTCTGACGGATCAGGCGTTCCAATTGCACTTCTTTAAGACGGTTTGCACCATTAAGAAGTTTTCCTGCGGCTAAGAGTCTCGTCACTGTACCGTGCTTAAAGTCTTCTGTAAATGTCAATCGGTTTTACACATTCATTCAGGAGAAATGTCTGTCACAGGTCCCTGCTTGACTTCAACGCCGCTCACATTTATTTTAATCTATTATTTTTATAAAGGAGCAATGTTACGTGTCAATCGATAGAACAGACAAACAATCACAGATGACAGGAGATTTAGGAAGGACGATCAGCCTACGCCGCATGTCTTTGGACTGTGGGTGGAAACCGGAGCAAGAGCCTGGAGGAAATCCACCAAGGACTGGGAGAATATGTGATCTCCACACACGCACTGGAGACAGGGTTTACTGTAAACGCCCAAGCCTGGAGGCGCAAGACGACAATGTTAATCACGGCGTGTTAAACATGTGTTGATTAATTGTTTATTGGTTTAATCAAAATCTCATCAGTAAATTAGATAGACCTGACTTTTTTTTTTTTTGCCTGGGGTGCTAGAGCATATAAAAACTTTTAAACATTCTACTATTTTATACACAAGACTTGTATACTTTAAAAAAAAAAAAAAAAAACTGTATGTACAGTATGTAAACTGTATGTACAGTAATATTCATTACATTAACGCTGGTTATAGTAGATCTACAGGTGCCGTGATGTTGCTACTGATGGTCCTGATTCCAGAGGATGGAACAGATTATGTACAGTAGAAACTATAGCAACGGAACAAAAAAAAAAAAAAAGTGTTTTAACAGAAAAGATAGTGTGCGTGTTGCGTAATGCCATACTGGGACTCCCTTCGGGGTCTGTGGTTAAAGCGTCATGATGCAGGGAGGGTGAAAAGCGAGTGCACAGCTGCGCGCTGTGTGCCTTAATTGCTGGGTGGAGGGTTGGTTGTATACAGTAAATGGTGACACACAAACTAATTAGAAACAAATTCAAACCACTCTGGCACTACCTCACAAACCCACTGTAGCGCCAGGCAAGCCAGCGTGCATGATCCATCTGCCCAGAGCGCATACAGACACGCAATTAAAATTGCACAAACACCAGCCGATGGGGAAAACAAAAAAAAGTAATATATACAGCATACAGTTATTATTTAGTGCGAATTCAGGCAACAAAAACTCAATCACAATTTGATTTAGCGCAAACAACCTTGTCGTCTGACATTTACCACGACATACTGTTAGCAAGAAGAACAGAAAGAAGATTGAGTAGAAGTGAGAAGATACAGGAGCAAAATAAAAAGGCATGAATTATAGGTAAACAATAAAGTGAAAGAGAGCGAGAAGAATCAGGAAATAAGGGAAGACAGACGGGTCATGGGTTATTTTTCTCTGCAGAGTCATAGTCAGGCAGTATTGTCATAGAACTACGGAATTAATGTTGCACCTCCATGTTGGATCCTCATGCTTGCTGGACTTTCTTGGACGCCCTGAAGCCTTCTTAACAAGAATTGAACCTCTTTCCTTGAAGTTCCTGATGATCCTATAAATTGTTGATTTAGGTGCAATCTTAGTAGCCACAATATCTTTGCCTGTGAAGCCATTTTTATGCAACGCAATGATGGCTGCACGCGTTTTTTTGCAGGTCACCATGGTTAACAATGAAAGAACAATGATTTCAAGCATCACCCTCCTTTTAACATGTCAAGTCTGCCATTCTAACCCAATCAGCCCGACATAATGATCTCCAGCCTTGTGCTCAACATTCTCACCTGAGTTAACAAGACGATTACTGAAATGATCTCAGCAGGTCCTTTAATGACAGCAATGAAATGCAGTGGAAAGTTTTTTTTTCGGGATTAAGTAAATTTTCATGGCAAAGAAGGACTATGCAATTCATCTGATCACTCTTCATAACATTCTGGAGTATATGCAAATTGCTATTATAAAAACTAAAGCAGCAACTTTTCCAATTTCCAATATTTATGTAATTCTCAAAACTTTTGGCCATGACTGTACAGTTTTTTTATAACGTATAAGACAAGTGATAGAAAGAAAGAAAGAGGGACAGATAAAAAGAAGAGAAGAAAAGAAGGAAAAGAAAGAAAAAGAAGGAAATAAAGAAAGACATGCAAGAGAAAGAGAGAGAAAGAAAGAGAAAATAGGAAAGTAAGCACATAAGCCATAATATTAGAGACATGAAAAGAACAACGGGGGGAAAAAAGAGAACTTTAGTATAAAAAAGGAGAAAGAAAATGATTTGAGTTATTAAAAAAGCAAGAAGAATTTAACACACACAGTAATTAAACATAAAATGATTCCATCAGCGCCTTTTCAAAATAAGCACGCACGAGGCAAAGCAAGATAAGGTCAGTTTTTTTTTTTTTTTTAATTGATCAAATAATAACTGATCACTGGTCAGTTAAGATGTGAGTTTTATCTTTTAAATCCTTTATTTAGACTTTACACATACTGATCCGTCTAAAAACGCTGTCAATCAAACCATGGCGAGTACGGTGTTAGGAAGTGAGAGGAGGTTTTCCCGCATTCTGTCTCTCCATAAAGGAATGTTTGATGCAATGTGGCAGAGAGCAGCTCTTAAAAAGTAGGCAGAGATTTCCGGTCAGTAAATCTGTCATGTCTGTGACACACTTTCACAGGATAAATCACAGACGCTAGCGTCTTCATGGTGTGCTACACATATGTCTCACACTGTACAAACTTCATTGTGTCCTACACAAACACACATCATTTAAAAACAAATATATTATTTAAAACAAACTTATTATGGAGTATTCACATGACTATGACTTGTATGGAAGCTAAACCTGTGTGAGAAACCTTGAGAAGTGTCAATTCTCTGACACGGCCATTTCAACATTTTCTATATTGTATTGTTTTAGTTTTTTTGTTTTAAACTCAGCCAACACTTGGTTTTGTTTTAGTTTTGGCAGGCGATGATAACCCCAGGTAATAGATATATATATATATATATATTATTTCTTCAATAGAATGACTCTCCAAGAAGTGGTTATTTCTACTAGCTATATTATAGGGTGTAAAAAAAACATGGTGTACTGACAGGATGAAATTAGACTTAAATCCCAGAAACATCCTGCCTCATGTCTGAAAAAACAAAACGCTAATATGAAGCAGCTCATTTCCACACCCTTAACTGAACTCCCACACTCCTACTCCTCTAGCTCATACACACATGCACACACACACACACATAAACACACTCACACTCACACACTCAAATTCACACACTCACACTGACTCAGTCACATTCTCTGTCCATGCGTAGCCCAGTATGTGTGTGTGAGAATCCCAGTCTAAGGTTTAATTTACATGGGACTTTCCCAGGCTCAGGAAAGCTCAGCCATGTGTCCAGTGTCCGGCTTGTCTCCCTTTACAGCTCCACAATGTGCAAGCAATTTAAGGCTCTGCTAATGGAACAATTAATTTGAAATCATTAGCCCAAGGCCATGTTAAAACAGCTCCCCTCAGCCCGTGTACTCCACTCCGGGTCAGAACAATCTCAGCATAACTACTGACCGCTCTCCGCTTTCCCACCGCAAGACGGACGAGCTATCTCCACGCCGCAGCCTGTAATGTTTTGTCTTCTCATTATCATTTTTTTTGGTAAAGCATTACTGTGTTGTGTCAAACTGTCAGTGAAGGAAATATGTTGCGTAGCGATTTAAACAGGACCCAGGAGGCACGTTACACTCATGTGCAAACAAAGTGTTATATATACAAAACATACTAATGCCATTCCATCAAATTACATCACTCTTTACTGACTAGTGAAATAAGAAAAGAAAGAAAGAAAGGAGAGGGAAAAAGAAGGAACAGAGACAGACAGACAGACAGACAGACAGATAGATAGATAGATAGATAGATAGATAGATAGATAGATAGATAGATAGATAGAGATAGATAGATAGATGTAATGGAAATTACTAGGGACCAGGCGATACAATATTATCATGATATCCGTGTGCTGATGCGACCCGTATTGCAAGTCTGTTAAATTCTGTTTTCACAATTTTATAAATATCCCGATTCAATATCTATAAAATTTCCATTCTGTTGCAAATCTAAAGAAAAAATTAGCTCCAAGCACATACGATGCTGTGCCTCCTGTCAATGAGTGAATACTTTAGACTGCTCCACCTATAGGATTATAGAGGAACTGCAACATTTGACCACCTTGAATGCGAACACTTATTTAAAAATAAATAAATAAATAATAATAATAAAAAAAATAATCATTAAAAAAAAGATTTTGGAATCAGTTTGGCGATTAAAGAATTTCCATACAAAAGAATCACGATATATAACTGAAACGTTATCTTTTTCTCCTACCTATTTATCTCTAATAGATAAATAGATAGGAGGATAGGAGAGTAGATGAAAAGGCAGGCAAGAGAAAAAAAACAAGCGAAAGAAAGGAAGGAAGGAAGAAAAAATAATAAATAATAATAAACAAACAAACAAATACATAAATAAGACAAGTATACATAGATGTGACGGAAATGACAAGGGAGTAGACGATACGATATTATCATGGCACATTGGTGCCGTATCACCATTTTTATACATATCCCGATTCAGCAGCTATAATCATTTCCATCTTTTAAAATTCTTAACTTGGCAAATAATTCACTCCAATCACGCAGCATGCTGTGCCGCCTGTCAACATGTGAATAATTTACACATTTAGGATTACAGAGGAACTGCAATATTTTACCACCTCAAATGCAAACACTTACATAAAAAAAATGGAAAAAAAGAATCAAGAAAGAAAGATAAACAAGAGAGGAAAAAAATAAAGAAAGGAGAGCGAAAGTGAAGAGATGAGGAAAAATATGGTAAAGGAGAAAGACAAACAACAGAAAGAAAAACAAGAGGAAATGGTGAAAAAAAGAAAGAACGAAAGGAAGACTGTAGACATACTGTTAATGAGGCCACAGAAAGCTCTCAGATTACACATGATGTCATTATAGCAAGCATGGCCTTTGGAGGTGAAGCTTCCCAAAGTTCTCGGGGTCAACATGACTGAAGACTAAAATGGAAAAAGCTAGGAAGCCATTGCAATTCCCTTACCCCTCGCTGTGATTACAAACGGGTTAATAATGCGCAGACGGCATATTCACGTGGAACCAGACCTACTCGCACTGGACATGTGTGATACATAAGCTTTCATATTGTGCGCTCATCTGGAAACGAGCAGAAAGCAGGAGAAACAACAATTCCACAGAACTGCACCGAAATGGGCTCGGTTTTCTTCAGCCTATGCAAATCCGCGCAAAAAAAACCCCACAAAGATGCTAAAGATATCAGAACTATTACGGAAATACATTCTCTGGTCAGACAAAACAAAAATAGAAGTCTGACAATAACAATCCAGCTGATCCTTGTTTGGAGGAAGAACACCATACACACAGTGGGGACAGTGTGAAGCGAGATCCTTTTGTTTAAACTGCATTACAAATCGTCAATGGAAAGTGAATGACGTAATGTGCCGTTACACACGAGTGGAGAATTTACTCTCATCAGCCTTGAAAGATAAAAGACGATCAATGTTTCACCAAGACGATGATCCCAGTTGAACAGTCATAGAATAACTGGCTTGACACAGCCTTGTATCCCATTGGAAATTTCGAGAGGAGTTTGAAAATTTAATTGAGTCCGAGAGAGAGAGAGAGAGAGAGAGAGAGAGAACCCTGTAACTCTGGGGAATTAATTTTGATTTGCCAAAACGAAGGGGTCAAAATGCTACCAACTTTTTCCTCAGGTGTACCTTTGCGAAGCGGCACAGATGGATGGCCTCCTCCCAGCGGGCGGAGCTTGTGTACTCGTGTAGCATGGTGGGGTAGGGTGGTACGCCGCTGTACACCAACGAGCCGTCAGCTCGCCTCACTGTCACCTGCGTGCCAGTGTAGTTCAGGATATGTGGCGCTCTGCTGAACTCGCTGCAGGAGGGGAAAAAAAAAAAAAAAAAAAAAAGAAGCCCACGTGGTCACTTTATGAAGGAGAACATTCGTTTGGGAACGTTACGGACACTTGGACACTGTTGGGTTTTTTTCTTTTAACACTCTCACTCGTTCACTTTGAAACAATAGATTTCTGAACAAATTATCACCAAATAGATTTTGGAAGCGAGTGAGAGAGTACACACCCGCACCAATTAAGCAATCTTGTGCTTAATGAACCGATCACTTTTCTTAGTGAGTGGGACCAATTTTCAGGATATTGGATATGATTCATGGGTGGCAGCGAGCCTCTATTAATAAGTATTAATAAGGGTTTTCCGGGAAAGGTGGGATGGGGTGTTTAAACATAACACTAAACAGATCACAACACAATGATATTGATTATTTTCCTATTTTCACACACGATATTATGTTTTAATCCACACGCTTGAATAAAGCGCTGACTAATTAAATCTTCTGTAACTTTTAGCTAATCTTTTTTTTTTTTTTTTACATTTTCCTAATCCAGCTCAGTGCTCACACATCTCAGTACCAGCTATCTATAGTACACACGTTGTATTTACTCATAAGATTAGACCAGGTGTAAAATCCTACACTTGCATGTGAGTGTGTCTCACCTGGCATCCTTGGTGAAGAGTGTGCTGGGTAGCAGGTCCTTGTCTACAAACACAGCACTAGGGTAGTACCACACAGTGAACTGGTTGTCTTGGATTCCACACAGGATGTTGGCTGAATCATTCCAGGCCATGGTGTGAACCATAGAGCCTGCGAGAAAAAAAAAAAGAGAGAGAGAGAGAGAGAGATCATTAATAATAATAGTATTTCACTGCATTAGGGATGTTGAAATACAACTGCAGTATATTTGACTTGTGGTGTGTACTGTATAATAACTGAAAGGTTTTACTAAGTACGATATAAAAAAAATCACATAAAAGCATTCGCACTGAATTGCATTTAAAAGCAGCGCTTCCTGGCTCCGGCGCTGTATTTGCTGCATGTTATTAAGAACGGCTCTACAAATATATCAAATAAGATTTACATACAGTATAAATGAATCAGACTATTAACTACTAAACCACAAAAAATGTTAAGGTGCCAGTGTATGTTTTTATTTTGAATTATAACTCTTTATTTAATGATATTATTTCGGCCAATTGAAAAATGATTGCCATCGAGAATGCAGTCAATGTGTTAGACAACAGTTTGGAAGGTCCAAAGTTCAAACTGCACAACCGCCAAGTTGCCCCTGTCGGGTCCTTGAGCAAGGCCCTTAACCCTCAAGCTCAGATGTACAGTATAATGAGATAAAAATGTAAGTCACTGTGAATAAGGCGTCTTGCTGTCTGCCAAATGCCATAATGTTAATGTACGAGTCCATTGCCCGCCCTATCATCCGGAGATCACCAGTTCGATTCCCGGGTGATTTCGTCACCTCACGCAGCCGGAGGTCTAGAGAGCGCTGATTGGCCGAGCTCTCTCAGAGGGGAGGGATGAGAGTTACTCAGTGCTCCCACATTAATCACGGCTCTACAGCCAATTAGGGGCGTCTGCGAGCTCACGCAAGCGGAAGGAGCGGATAGCGCTGTCCTCCGAGTGTGTTACGCCGCCCCCAACGGTGCGTGAGCGAGCAGTTTGAAAAGATGTGGTCGGCTGGCGTCACGTGGTTCGGAGGAAACACGTGATAGTCTTCGGCCCTCCCGACTGAGTGGTAGTAGTAGTGTAATGTGGGAGCCCCCTAGTGACAGGGAGGAATTGGACACGAGAAAATCTGGGAAAAATCCAAAAAAATAAAAATTTATGCACAAGTCCATTACATTATACCACATACACTGGTGAGCGATAACATTAAAAACGTTAACATTATATCCACTTATGTTTTGAGTTCGTCTTGTGCCACCGGGGCAGCTCTGGTACCTCTGGCACCTCTGGCGGTGTGGCAACAGGATGGTGCGGGTGTCAGACTTGTTTGTCCCAAGGATGCTTGATCGGTTTGGGATCAGTGGAGTTTGGAGGCTTTACCTGCTGAGCCCTGTGCATGGTGAGCTTTGATACACTGGGTGTTCTGGTGCCTTTCTGTCATGACCAGCATTGGCTTTTTTTCAGCAATTTGTGTTGCATTGTCTTTTCTATGGTTTCCTACCAGACTGGTTGACTTTTACTCCCTGTTGCCATGGGTGAGCGTCTTGGGTGCCCATGATCCTGTCACCAGCTGGTATATACTTGATATTAATGTGCTAATGTTATGGCTGATTGGTGTGTAGTGAGCATACATAGTATAAAGGAACCGATTTAAGACTTAATTTCTGTACGTGTTGGAAGTTCAAATCATTTCTACTGAAGATGGACTTTCATTTAGGTGTTGGGAAGTGTAAGATAAATTCGATTTAAAATTAAATACCAGTATCCATTACTATGGATGAGATGGATATCCATCCTGTGAGGTAATTCAATAGATTACGTAATGTATAAAAAAAATTTTTTTTAAATCAACATCACAGCTGTATTCTGTTCTAGTATACTTAAGCAGTACTCCCTAATCCCTGCACTCTGCTGTATTATTTTCTCCTTGATACTAATGAATGATGCACAAAATCAAAGCCAAGTCTAAACTACTTTTTTTTTGCTCCGGCAAGGTGCAAAGACTGATGGGTTGGTTTTGCTTGCCCAGTTCCAGAGGAGTGATGAACCGTTGGATGATTTGTTCCCTACGCTGTTCACGGTTGCCTTTGACCTGAGCAGCTGCACTTTTCACTCACGGTTTGTGAATTTTATTTAACGTGGCTGAACCTGCTGTTCGGTCCGCTTTGTGGTGAAACCACTAGCTCATACTGGAACGCTGACTACGGTACAGTATGTCTCTGTGTCTTCTCACCTATCTTGTGGATGCTCTGCTCTCTGCCCAGTCTGCGCACGGAGGTCAGATAAAGGTCGTTGTTCTTGTCAATCAAGGCGATCCTCCTGGCGTTGGAGGCTCCGCGCTGGTCAAGGGCGATTTCCATCACCTCCATCTGAGAGAGACACGTACAGATGGTTTGGGGAGAGCACAAAAGAGAAAGAAAGAAAGAAAGAAAGAAAGAGAGATGGACTGCATCGTGCCAGACTGAGAAAGAGACTGTCCCTGTCAATAACAAAGACTTATTACACTTTAAACTGAGTGTTAGGATCATAACAGGTGTTTAACCTGAATACACAGAATATGGCTGCAAGATGAAGATGAAGCATGCCTGTACTGCAGCAATGACAGCTTGTTGAATTTATTGCGTCTTTAGGCATGATATAATTTGGAACCGATCCTTGGCTTACGGATGCGCGTTGTGAAACGTGCCGGTGCAGCTGTGGTGCGTACGATATGCTGGTGACAGAGTGAGAGGGTGTGAAATGCACGCAGCGCGCAACGCTGCGCTGTCATGAAATGCACGCAGAGCAATTTTACGCGCCCGGCCAGCGCTCTGCTCGACGCCTAATCCGAAAATTAGTTCGGGGACGGAGCTCGACGCGTAGCGAATGCGAGATTCCTGAGGAGAGAGAGGAGAGAGGAGAGGGCGAGGAGGACGACAGCGAGAGAGGAGGAGGGGGAGAGGGGGTTTGCTTCGAGTTAAACTCTGTCATCCTCGGACGGCTTCTGACAGCCGCCTATGTGCTCGGGTAGCCAGGTTCGTGAATTTTGTTGCGCGTCATTTGCTAATGGAGAGAGCAGAACATCTACGGGGCGCTGTGTGAGGAATAAGACGGAGAATTATGAGCTCACTCCGGCAGGAAAATAGTAATGGGAGATTAGGAAGAAAAATGTACATCCATCACACTTGTACTGGAGATTACTTGCAGTGACCTGCTGGGGTGTTGCGTGGGGAAAGGCTCTGTGTGTGTGTGTGTGTGTGTGTGTGTGTGTGTGTGAGACCACTGGCATTGCTTTGAAACACTCTGTTATTAGCGATCTGGCAGCAAGAAGCATTAATCAGTAAATAAGTCAGTCGGCTGGGAGAAGAGCAGGCTGTCTTGGGCCCCTATCGCTCTATCTCTCTCACTCACTCATTCACACACGCACTGCGAAAGCAGACAGAGCACACACTCACAGACCTCACTGGGACCTTGTAATGTCGAGATAAATGTGTGTGTGTGTGTGTCTGAGCTTGGATAGGGGGTTTGGATGACTCTGTGTGTGTGTGTGTGTGTGTGTGTGTGGAAGACAAATCCAGCTGGCTCTAGCGTTAACACTCCTGGGTTTTGAAGCTACACTTGAGGAGTGCTGGCACACACACATGCTGACAAACAGTAACTGCTGATCCTTGCTACTCCCATCAACTCTCGTCCCAGCCCCTCCATAGTCCCCCCCCCCCCACCCAAAACACACACCCAAACTCTTTTCTCTCTCTCACTTTCTGTATCTCTCTCAATTTTTTCCTTTTTTTTTCGCTCTCCAAACTCATCCAAGACGACTGTCCTCTGGGTGGCGCTAAAACCCATAGTGATCGCTCGAGTGTGAGAAAAGTTCACATATTACAGTACTCCATCACTTCTAAAAACAGCATTAAGATCTAGGTGATCTGTTAAACAGTGGTTCTTCGTTGGGTTTGACTAAAGGTTTGAAAGAAGGTCTCCTTAATTCGGAGTTTAACATCAAATCAGCACGGCAAGGAGCACTTTACTTTTACATCAGCTATACTGTATGCACTGTACACGTAATTGGTTAATATTAATCAAGATACATCAATAACCCTGATGACACACTTCGCTGTTTTGAGAAGATAAAAAGTTCTCTCGTTACTAATGTTATCTGGATAGACTGTCGCTAACAAGACCTCGACGTGATGGCGTTCGTGTTCCGCTCCTACTTTGTAGCTCGAGTGCATGGAAGTCAAAATAGCCTAATTTTGAATTGAGAAATCCCGCTTGTTAAAATAATTTGAACGTAGCATAAACTTTCTTGCTTTATTGCTTCAGATCACAGATAACTGCAGGATGGACGAATGCTTCAAATATACGTATATATTTAAAAAGTCATTGTTTCATACACAACAAATACAAATCGTGGCACTGTGCTGAGAAACTTGTGGTAGAAAAAAAAAAAAAACTTGAAAGCAAAAATGCCAGCAAGTGTACTTTAATTTTTTTTTTTAATCACACAGTTACCATTTTTGTTCAATTTAATTGCTTTCCTTAAAAAAAAATTCAAATGGCCCACCATATACAAGGGTGAGTCAAAAATTATCCGCACTCTGGTTGTAGAATTCATTTTAATTAACTTAATACGTCATTTTTCGTCAAAATCCCTTTGCGTTTCAATACGCTTTGTCCATCTGTCAACAAGCGTATCGGTCATATTCCCTCATTAAAAACAAAAAAAAAAGTTGCAGGCTGAGCAACAAGCCACAAATGCACCGCTGTCTTCACTTCTTCATCAGAAGTGAATGTTCATCCTCGTACGCCTGCTTACATAGAAACAAAACTAAATGAAAGTCAGATGGAGTGAGATCAGGATTATAGGGAGGAACGCCTCAAAACTAAATTTTGTGTGGACAGAAGTGTGCGGACGTGCATGGTAATGCACGATCACAACACCCTCGGATAGCAGTCCTCTGCGTTTAACCCGAAGTTTAGGCCTCAGCTCTTCAATAAGCATCTCACTGTAACGAGCACTGTTGATTGTTTCCGGATAATGTTCCAATACTTCTGGGCCTTGAGAATCCCAGAAAACTGTAAGCATCAGTGTCTTGTTACAAAATTAATTAATTAATTAATCAATCCCTACATGCTATTTTTCCTTCATGCAAATCACAAGTGGGGCGTCCATTATTGCTTAAAACGCTGTTACACGTGAACTGATTGTACTGTAAAACGTTCACACCTTCGTGGCAGTGACTGGTGAGCCAGTAGCCTCGAATGGAAAGCCGGAAGCTTTAATAGAACCGGAGTGCGGATAATGTTTCACTTGCCCTCGTACTGTATATATACTGTAATTTGTGCATCAGTATTTACTGTACATCTGCATAACAAGTATATTCATGTTCTGTTAGCTAATGCGTAGATAAGTGATGATGAATTAAGTATATCAATTCCTTTAAACAGGCTTTAATGTTAATGCGTGTATTCTACGCAGGATCAAATTAAACATCGATTTACCTTGTGGGTTAAAGGCTTGCCATCACCAATAGACTTTCCGGTTTGAGCGTCAAACAAATAGATGACTGAAACACAGAGAACATCAGCAGAACATGAGCTTTATTCAGTTATACATACATGTTTGCTTTGTTAGCTCAGGTCATAGTGTGTGCAAGTCTTCAGTATCACTCACTTGGAAGATTACATAATCTTGCAATGACTTTTGACCGCGTATGAATGTCCTCAGCCATAGGCGGAGGGGGGGAATAATATTAAAACGTAATGTCATGTTAAATTTCTCTGACACTTGCCTCGGTGCCAGCTATTATCAAGCCAAAAACATTGATCCTGTTTCGCTTGGAACAATGTCATAATGGAAGAAATATTCCTAATAATTTTTTTTTTTTTTTTAGAAAATAACTTTACTCTTGTGAATAACTCCGTAACAAGCAACCCTAGGTTGTTATGTATATTATTATTTGTGTTGCTCAAAGTGGGGTAACACTAATGAACTCTTACTCAAGAACTTTATTGTAAGCTAATAAAATGACTGTGTCCTGAATGAAAGGATGCTAAAGTAGTACTATTAATAGTTATTAATAGTAACTATAGTACTATTAAAGTAGTACACTTAAAGGCGAGTATCTGTATCCAAATGTATATCTTGTTTTTTTCTTAAAGGTTCTTTATATCAACATCATTGAGATGTTTCTTTATATCAACATCATTGAGATGTTTCTACAACTTGATTGGAGTCTTTTGATTTTGGAAGGCACACACCTGTCTATATACAGTACAGTAAGGTCACACGGTTAGCAGTGCATGTCAGAGCACAAACTAAGCCATGAAGTCCAAGGAATTGTCTGTAGAGCTCAAGAGCCAGTATTGTATGGGAAAGGGTACAGAAAAAAAAGTCTGCAGCATTGGAAGAATGGAAAAATTTTGGAACCACCAGGACACTTCCTAGAGTGGACTGCCTGGCAAAACTGAGCGATCAGGGGGAGAAGTGTTCAGGAAGATGACCAAAAACCAGATGGTCATTCTGAAAGAGCTCTGGCGTTTCTAAGTCGAGAGAGGAGAACCTTCCAGAAGAACAACCACCTCTGCAGCACTCCACCAATCAGGCCTGTGTGGTAAAGCCATACGCCAGACGAAAGCCACTCCTCAGTAAAGAGCACATGACAGCCCGTCTGGAGTTTGCCAAAAGACACCTGAAGGTCTGATGAAACAAAGACTGAACTCTTTTTTCACTTGTTCTGAATGCCAAGCGTCATTTCTGGAGGAAACCAGGTACTGCTCACCACCTGGCCAATACCATCCCTACAGTGAAGCATGGTGGTGGCAGCATCATGCAGTGGGGAGTTTTTTTAACGGCAGGAGTTGGGAGACTATCCAGCTTAGAGGGAAAGATGAATGCAGCATTGTACAGAGACCTCCTTGAAGATAACCTGCCGCAGAGTGCTCTGGACCTCAGACTGGGACCTTTTGTTCCACTGGGAATTTTTTCTGTACCATTCGGCAGACCTGTGCCTCAATACAATCCTGTCTCTTGAGGTCTATAGACAATTCCATGGACTTCTTGGCTTGGTTTGTGCTCCGACATGCACTGTAAACTGTAGGGCCTTATATAGACAGTTGTGTGCCTTTCCAGGTCATGTCCCATTAACCTAATTTACCACACGGTGGACTCCAATCTAGTTGTAGAAACATCTCAAGGATGATCAGTGGAAACAGGATGCACCTGAGCTCACTTTTAAGTGTCATGGCAAAGGCTATGAATACTTATATACATGTGATTTTTTTCTTTTTTTTCTTTTTAAATTCACATCATCATTAAGGGGTATTGATTGTAGAATTTTGAAGACAATAATGAATTTAATCCAGTTTGGAATAAGGATGTGACATAACAAAATGTAGGAAAAGTGAAGCGCTGTGAATACTTTCCGGATACACTGTACATGTATTGCAGAGGGCTGTTTCTACTATGCATTTATTTCATTATAATTCTGCTACTTTACATCATATCATGATATAATATATACAGTAAATTGACTATTACATTTACTATTCATTTATTGTGTACAAGATCTTACTTTTTTATTCATTTTAAATTGTACTAATAATTGTATAGTCAGCATGGTAGCATGTAGTGGTTAGCACCGTCGCCTTGCACCTCCAAGGTCCGGATTCGATTACCGGCCAGGTTCGATTCCCGTCTCAGTGAGCATGGAGTTTGCATGTTCTCCCCGTGCTTGGTGAGTTTCCTCCGGTATCTCCGGTTTCCTCCCACAGTCCATTAGATTAGGCTAATTGTCGTTCCGAAATTTCCAGTAGTGTGTGAATGAGTGTGTACTGTATGTGTGTACAAGTGTGTATGCGTCCTGTGATTGATTGGCACTCTGTCCAGAGTGTACCCCACCTCCTGACCCAAGTCTCCTACAGTAGGATAGGATCCAGGCCCCCCGTGACCCTGTATAAAGGATAAAGCGGTATAGACAATCTATTGCTCATGGTTATTAATATTTTTTTTATTAGTTATATTTCTTCTATATCATTTCAGCTGTATCATTCTTTGTTTGATTTTCACTAGTGTTTGTAGTGCCCCTGAGATCAGTGTGTCAGAACTCTGTTCTTCCAGACCTTGCTTGCACTTGTTTCTGGTCAGTAAGTAAAAGCTCAGTTCTGAAGCACTTGGCCAAGATTCCGCTTGTAAATGAATAAATCTGGGTGCAAGTGGAAAAAGGGTTTAGTCATTCTTTTGTAAGTTCTCATCTGACCAAAAGCTTAAGTATTTTTGAAGCTAGCTAAAAATGAGTGAATGACTACATCCTAAAGACTTGGACTTTTTTTTTTAATAAAGAAGGCAGATTTTTATTATTTTTGTTTAATAATAGCTGAACAGATGGATGAATTCATATTAACTTTGGTACTCATTCAGACACTGGATCCCTTTAAGATGTTGTAAGGTTGGTTCCTCTTGGTTCTTGGCCCTTGACTAACACTGGTTTATGGGTAATGCATGACAATAGGAGAACTGTGACAAACTTAAAAATGCAAAAATATTCACTCAATATTCCTTTTCAAGACAAATAATATGCATTTCGGAGATTTAATTAAATGTAGTTAAAAATGTCGATGCATGTAACACCTTTCTCATCGGTCTTGTCTCGTACAGCGATGGTATCATTGCTCAGTGAGACGGTCTGTGCGTTCAGAATATCCGTCCTCATGCCTGGGAACTTTGGAGCCGAGACCAGACGCCCTTCATACGAGTACACGTAGATGCCTCCTCCATCCACCAATAGGAAATGCCTACATGGAAGACAAGGCGCAAAAAAAAACAAAAAAAACAACAAAACAGACAAAACAAGGGTTGAATAAGAAACAGATGGATGAATTCGGTATATAGCATGGCCATAATTGAACCTTTCAGAAAACAACTTACTAAACAAACAAAAGGGGAAGAGAGCCTATAATTTGTAGAGTTGCTTTAAAAGTTGCGATGTGTTTTTTCCCCCGAATGGATAAGAACAATGAACCCAAAGCAGCAATTGCTTCCCCACCAAACAAGGTTTCATAAGAGAGGGACGAAAAGCTCGGAGCGATCCAAGAGTTTTCGTTCCACTGAGCTGAACAACAATAACCTTGGAGAAGTGCAACCATTATAGCCAATGACTAATGGAGATCGCTTTTCCACATGAGCAGGACTTGGTTCAAGTGTGCTTCACTGTTGGCTAACACTGTACACTGCTTTGGCAGGTGTGTGATAGACGAGCACTGGATACAGAGGGTAGGGGTAAGAAAGGGGCATGTAGAGTCAGGGGTAGGAGCAAATCAATCCATTAACTGTACAATATTTTTGTCCAGTATTGCAGCAGTTACTGTGGTCAGATCAACCAGTTTTGTACTTTATATTGTAATGCTGAGTGCACAATGAGTATATAAAGTAAGCTTATACTTTTATTAGTATTATTTAACTGATTTTTTAAAACATTAAGTAAAATAATACTGTAAATACGGTAGTGTGAGAATTTGAATTCAGTATGTTTCATACCACAGTGCTGATGAATTCATGATTTTGATTCTGGGTGTAAGGTTGTTTCGCATGTAGTTTTCTCTAACAGTAGTTCTGGTTTTCACAGATCCATATTAATAAGTTTTTAATTATTTTCCATGATATTATCTCAATATTCTGACATACCAACTCATTAAGTAACTTTTCACCTGGTTGTAGTGACCTACTAACTCTGCATTTCTAGATCATTTTATTCTGACCCAATTACTCACTGTTTCTAGATACCATCTCATTGTTCTGATTTACTACCTCGTTATTTCCCAGAAACTCTCTCATTGTTCTAACTTGCTGAATCATCATTTCAAGATATTATCCCTTTATTCCCACTTAATTACTTGTTATTTCCAGATATTATCTTTTTTCCTGGCCTACTAACTAATTATTTCTACATATTATTTAATTATTTCCAGATATTATCTCATTATCTTTCTGACTCATTTTCAGATATTGTCTCATTTTCCTGACTTACTAATTTAATTGGTAGCGCAGTCACATATTCATTACATTATCTTGGCATTCATAGTCACTATCTCATTATTTATATATATATATATATATATATATATATATATATATATATATTTTTTACTAACTCATTATTTTGTTATTTCCAGATATTATAGTTATTCTGATTTACTTAGACATTGTTTTCAGATAGCATCTACTTATATTGACCTACGTACTCTTTATTTCCATGTGTTATCTCATTATTCTTACTTACTAACTCATTATTTTCAAATATAATTTATTCTGACCAAATATCTCCTCATTATTTGCACATATTATCCCAGGAATTTGTCATATCAACCCCTATTCACAGATATTGTCAGATATAATTACTAATTCATAAGTTAATATTTCCAGATATTATCTTATTTTATTTTCATTATCTTATAATGAAACTCAATATTTCAAAGTATTATGTTGTCATTTTGACCATTTGAACTCATTGTCAAATAATCTCCTAATTTTCACTTACAAATTAATTATTACCAGATTATTATCTCATTTTTGTCTGACTTGTATCTCATTGTTTTGACATCCCCATTGTGTTAACTTAATAAATATTAATTTCAATATATATTCATATGTAAAACATGTCATTTTTCATAATTAAAAAATGATCATGTCTGTCTGTGGAATATAAAGCTTAAAACACTTCATCCTGTCATTCTGTCCTAACAGCACACCATGTCATGTTAGTAGTAGTACTGCTTGCTTACTCATGGTGTCCCACTTCGGAAATGAAAAACAAGACACACGGAGGAGTCTCACCTCTCGGCCTGGAGGATCAGGCTGACTGTGCCTTCCTTCAAGTCAAATATCAGCGGCGTGTTCCAGTTTTTAGTGCTGTCAAAGAAAGTTCAGAACGCTGTTCGTATTCTTAAAGCAATAATATTTTTTAAATAATTATTATTAGAACTGCTATAATAACATGACGGAGACTAAATAAAACTGACATAAGCAAAAAGGTCAGGATACAAAAATCATAAAAACAATAACGCAGCATGAGATCATCGGGTGAGTCACGGTATAATATGAACATGTCATCAAAAAAATAAAATAAAATGAGAATGATTAAAAAAAATAAATAAATGTCAGTGACTGGTGAAATACCTGTAGACTAAACACTGCAGAGCGGTGGCTACAACCAGGTGACCGTGAGATAGTGATGCTTTGATTACACGATCCCTGAACTCCAAGGTGTCCACTGCATCGTTCAGCACGTTCCTCACCTAAAACACACGCCAAAGATATTTATTATATATAAACCTTTTCCTTTGATTAGATTTTTATTCTTTTTTTGTCCTTTTTATTTCACTACATTTCAATTAGTGCACCACATAATGCACATTATTATTATTATTATTATTACTATTAATCCCACACTCGCTTATCATACAAAACATCTGATAAACCCTCAGTTACCGAAATGCGCATGGATATTATTTTTAGCTGTTTGTAAACTCCTGAGTCATCCGGAGTTACCACTGATAAATGACAGAATTATTTCTGCTCCTTTCTTCAATTAAACTAGTTCTTCATAAAACACAGACCAGACACCGCATAGCGGTAAACCAAGAACCAAGATAGCAAGGAGGCATAAAAATAGCCCCAAAATATACTTATAAATAGTAAAACGGGGGAAAGGAAAGGACATTATGTGCCTGTTTTTAGCAAGATAAATGATTTAAAAAAGAAAAAAAAAAAGTGGTGAAGAAAATAAACAGCTGAAGACATGGGCTTGTTTGGTTTTTGCAAACTCGACTCAGCAAGGGCTATCTATAACAAGGGTGTGTATTTGTGTGCGTACATGCACGGGGGAGTAAAACACGAAAAACACGAGAGACGCGAAAAAAATATCTTGTGGTTTGCGTGAGTTTAACCACACTCCCGTGGTGGTTGCTCCTGGACAAGCTGGCCATTGTCGCTGCCTACACTCGGAGGCTTATGGCATAATGGTACACACCCACACACACACACACGTACACCATTCAAACACGGCACGTTTCCTTACTGAAGCCCATGAAATGTCAGCAGAATGCTACAAATCAACTACACCTCACACCTCTCTGCTTAGGGCAATTCATTTATTTTAGCAGCGCATGAACTCAGGAAATGATTTCTTCTTTAGAAAGTCCATAAATTATTCAACAGTAAATTTCAGAAAATAACTACATATGAAGTGAGAATGGTAACTAATATGACAGCGTAGTGTGTGTGAGATTACCACTAACAAGAATTCTACAAGTACTGTATCCTGTACTGACAAATACAGGAAACATCTTGTATTACCCATAAACATTACAGTACATGGCGATCTAAGGGAAGTTTATCAATTCTGTCAATAAAGATTTACAGTATGCAACTATACAAATTATTACTAGTACACACCAACATACAGCCAGAACATTATGGCTCCTTGGTGCAGGATTCCACAAGAACTCTGACGGTGTGCTGTGGTGTCTGGCACCACGACGTGCATAGCGGATCCTTTGGGTGCTGTGGGTTGCGGGATGCTGCTGGCGCAGCCCAGGGGCTCTTGCTTGATCTCAGGAGTTTGGAGGCCGGGTCGGTGGTCTTGGGCTCTTTGCCTCCTGGGCCCTTTAAGTGCTAGGCTGTGGTGCACTGGGTGTTCTAATGCCTGTTGGTCATGGCCAGCATTGACCTTTTTTCAGCGATCACTGTGTGGCATTGGATTTTCTGAGAGATCAGAGTAGACATGCTTTAATTTGGTCATTAGGTCTGGCATTTGGTCACCAAGGCATGGGTGAGCCTTGGGTGCACATAATCCTGTCAACAGTTATGGCTGATTGGCATATAGTGACACATCAACAAACAATAATTCATGTTGTGTAAGGAGTTACCATAATTAACTGTACTACAGCAACAATGTAGCTAAAGGCATGGAAAATCAAGTGAGATTTTTTTTATACGAAAACTGAGTGTCATGATTTGATCGAGTACCCGGATATACAAGTCAAAAATGATCCGCACTCCAGTTAAATTAAAACTTCTGTTAAATTAAATTCGGCGCTTTCCGTTCAGGGCTACCGTCTCCCGAGTCACTGCTGTGCAGGTGTGAATATTCACAGTTACTGTACATGAGTTCATTAGTAACAGCGGTGCAAGCAAACATGGATGTCCCACATGTGAAGATATGAAGACAGCGGTGCATTCGCGGCTCGCAGCTCGGCCTAAAACATTTTTTAATGATGGAATACGAAAACTTGTTGACAGATGGACAAAGTGTACTGAAAAGCTTATGAGATTATGTCTAACATAATGTATTTGTTATTTCTAAAAGTTAATTAAAGTACTTTCCACTTTCCAGTGTGGATAATGAAATGAACATATTCCTAATTAATTTAGATCGTAATCAGATAAAAGCTGCAGGCAGAGTGGAATCTTTGAATCTTGTTAAAGACTTTTCAGGATTTTAAACTGGTTAAAACCAGCGAAACACCTTTCAGTTCTAATAACTATATAAAGTAAAAAAAAATTGTTGAAACTAAACCATGTGAAGGGTTTTACATACCCTCCACCATAACATTTTAACAATGTGTTATACCACTTTAATGTGGCTCGTATATCATTCGAGGACGGGCAGTGTCCAATCCCCACACCTGGAAATAAAGTGGCCAACTGTGCTCCTTGTGGGCTGTGAGAGCACTTGGTATGTTTCACTGCTGGGATTTAATCTGGCTCACAATGCTTCATATATAAACATTGGAACAAAGCGCAGGCCTCTCTCCTTCAGCTTTCAGCAGGTCTGCGAGAGCTAGCAACAGCTGGGAGGGTTTTGAAGGATGCTGCTGCTGGGTTTTGGGGCTTTGACACTGTGCAGGCCTCGATCAAAGCCACGCCAGGAATAATGACAGAGAGTTTGTTTTTCACAGGGAGCTCCAGAACGGGTCGGTTAGCGCTACCGAGAGCTGCTGTCCAGTTCACTGCAAATTTATTGGTGTTAATGCGCATGCGTTCATGGATGTTAACAAGCGATAGAACACGAATGAGGGAAGGAGGTCAGCCGACTCAATCCAGCTCAGAAAATGCCCGGTACGGGTTCTGGTGTGCGTTATAGTATAATGTGGTAAAACATCTCGCACGCTTTTTATACACCATCTGATAACAGCAAGGTATTACAATGAGGAGTGTCCAAGTCCTACACCTGGGAAACCTGGCAACAGTGCTGGTCCTGCACTAAAGTGCAAGTGGCTATGCTTTCTACTGACAGAAGAACAAACCACAAGCCCCCCCTTCTATAAACTTTCAAAAGATCCATGAGATGAAATGCTTGCGCTGGGCTAAAATCATGGACATGAACTACTTCCTCAAAAAAAAACAAATGTGGTCACTTTTGAACCTTTATAGCTTGTGACACAAATTCTCTCAGATCATGTCCTCCAAAGAGACAAAAATCCTCTTCATATAAATAAAATGTACTGTACTCCTTCATATTCAGTAACTGTGTCATCCTTGTCAGGGATACAAATGGATCCAGCATTATCTCAGTAATGCTGGGAGAATGTATAAGAATGGATCACCCTGGATGTGTTGGCATGTGTACAGCGGCATACCTGCATGGCGCGTCTTTTAGTGAGCGTGATCTCGAAGTTCTTCCACTCCCAACGCTGCTCCACGATGTGAGCAAAGATGACCTGGCCGTTCCCACATGCCCCTGCCAACTGAGTGCCGTCGGCAGACCAGGCCAGGCTGAACACGCTGCCTGTGTTCGGCTTCTCCAGAGCATATGACCACTGCGCACAGAGAAGGGAAGGCAGGGAGATTAAATAGAAGGGTATAGAAGGGTACAAAGCAGTAGAATTGAGAATATATAAACAATCAGAAGAATCTTCGAAGCTGACATGTAACACAATCCCTAGGCTTAAATTTAAATTTACCCATCACTCATTCTCTACACCACTTATCTTGTACAGTGCCATGGGAGGACGAGCTGCCAATCCATCACAGGGCACACAAACACACATACATTCTGGGAAATTTAGAAACACCAATTAGCCTACTGTGTATGGCTTTGGACTGCAGGAGGAAACCAGAGTACCTGGAGGAAACCCAGCAAGCACGGGGAGAACATGCAAACTCCAGTCCATACACATAGACCCGAGGCAGGACTCGAAGCCTAACCTTCGGGGTGCGAAACCACAGTGCAAACCACTAGCTTGAATTTTAATCGATTGAAATATTGATCTCGTGTCCACAAATAGTAGTATCTTGTACAATATCAATACACATTTTGCATCTGGGCAAATATCACTTAGCATAAAACTGGTCGGCTAGGCTCGTGTGCTTCGACGGGGACAGCTATAGAGTTCAAAGTCTCAAATTAGTCTGCGGGACTTCAGGGAGTTTTAACTATAATGGACCCTGATCCAATAGAAAGCCGCGATGAAGCATAACCAAGAAAACAATGACATAATTTGATGTGTGAATCATTATTTCCCTGGTTATTCCAGTGATTCAAATGCAAAAAAAGAAAAGAAAAAGAAAAAAGAAAAGAAAAGAGAAGAACTTTCTTACACAGTAAACATTTGCAAGATTAGACCAAGTGGTGTTTTCTCAAGAAAGGTTTTGCAAGAAGCATATTATACAAAAACACACACTCCAAATGAACAGTATCAGTTTTCTATTTAACTGATAAATAAATAGATTATCCATGATCTTGTCTAAAAAAATTATCTTGTGTATGTGAGTGTGATGAATGGAAGCTTGGTTATGGGAGATTTGTTACAGTTAGATTTAATTTCTTTGAAAAGGGTAAGTCAGAGAGCTTTGCGTTTCAGGGATTCTGGGAATTGTCAAATTATGTTTTTTGTCTTGGAGAACAACTTGTGGGAACAACTACAGGTTATAAGAGGAACCTGAGATATTGACAGGTTATTGGAATAAATGCAATGATCACATTGGTGTGCTATACAGTGCCGTGAAAAAGTTTTTGCCCCCTTCCTGAATTTCACTGTTATGATTGAGATCATCAGGCGAATTCTAATATTACATAAAGATATCCTGGAGCAAATAGAAAGTACAGTTTTAAAATAATGATTTCATAGATTAAGGGGGGAAAAAAGCTGTCCACACATACCTGGCCCTATGTGAAAAAGCAATTGTCCCCTTGCTAAATCATGAATGTACTCTGATTTTATTTTTTGTTTGTTTGTTTGTTTTGAAAAGCTGAGTTAAATTTCGCTTGCCACACCTAGGCCTGATTACTGCCAGACTTGTTGAATCAAGAAATAACTAAAATAGATCTTGTCTGCCAAAGTGAAACATGGCAATCAGTTCATGACCTCTAGCTCAAGCACACTTGGGTTATGCAGCAGGACAATGATACCGAAAAACACCAGCAAGTCCGCCTACGAGTATTGCAATAAATAAATAAATAAATCATTGAATTAATTGAGGTTTTGTCCAGACTTAAATCAGATTGAGATGCTGTGGCATGACCTTAAACAGATAAACCCTCCAATATGGTTAAATTAAAACAATTCTGCAAAGAACAGTGGGCCAAAATTCCTCCACAGCAATGTGATAGACTCATTGCCAGTTATCGTGGGTTTGGGTGGCTTTTTTTCCCCTTAATAAATGAAATCATTTAAAAATTGTGACAAAGAGGAATAAAACACTTCAGGATGTGAAGTGTTATACAGTAGCATCTCTGGGGTGGCAACACTGTTGATTACTTTCCATTAACAGCGTACACACTCGTGGTTTATTCTGTATTCATACGTTCTGCCCTGTCAGTCAAATGATTACCAGCTCACTAGGCTGAATGCAAAGACAGCTATGCATGTTAAACAACCAGCAAATCCAAATTTGAGATATTTCAAATGAAGCACTACTAAATGTGTCACATTTTAAGAAGGCTGGCCTGAACAGGGAGCCAGTGATAGTGATAAACTACTATATAAGATTCCACATAACTTATTTCTAAGCCACACTCACAACTTTTTCCTTTGGTGTGAGTAAATGTAATACAGGAGTTGGATAAACATTAGTACATCTGATCTGTGTGACTTCACGAGTTTTCTTTTAAACCTCTATCACACACACAAAGCAAACTGCAAAACCATACAAACTGAAACCGATAGAAATCCAACCCCTTTCTCACCCCGCTCATCTGTGTCTCGGCTGTGGGGTACTGCTGAACAGGCTCTGTTCTGTTAGCCAGCCTCTGGTTTCAGGTGCAATAAAACGCAGCTGAGAGAGAAAGAGAGAAAGAGAGAGAGAGTCCATCTCAGAGCTGAGTTTTTTCCCCCTTCTTTTGTTAGGCCGGATTTGAGAGCCAGCTTCGTTTTGCAGACACTTGTGTATGTGAGGTGTTTACGGGTTATATTTAGTCCATGTTTGAGCCTACATTAGACATTTAATGGCGAAGGAAAGAAAAAAAAAGGCCAAAATTCAGTCCACTGAAAAAGATAAAGCAGCCATTTCATATTTTTTTAGTAAGTACTTGATGTTCAAACGGAGTAGTGATCTATCTAAGCCTTCTACTTCCATATACACCAACTGTGTATTTAATGAGCAAAAGTGTACAACAGAGACAAATGCGTTTTCTTCTGCAACTTTTCAACGTCCATTTATCTCTCCTCGGCATTTAGATCCTCTCATTGCTTTCTCTCTCTTTATCCTCCCGCCCTCTCTCCCTGAAACAAACCCCTTCTCTGTAACCGGCACGCCGGCATTCCCCGACGTGCCGCTCGTCCGCAGAAACACCCCCGCCATCCAACCTGTGACCCCTGACCCTTGCCCAGTCAGCGTTTTTTTCCAGTGTGTGCAGGTGGCTGGACCAGCAACGGAGACGAGGAAGATGTGAAAAACATTATGTATATAAACAAAAATAAAACCCCCGGCTTCACAGAAGCTATTTGCGCACAAGAAGGAGTCTGTTTAAATTCCCGGTCCTGAGGTGAGGCGTTATTTCCGTTGGTCGATCACAGCGAAAGGTTGCGTTTGACAGCCAGAAATGGAGTCGTTTGATCATGCGGGCCTCTATTTAAAGCGCGACGGTGTCAAAAATAGAAGCTTACCTTAAGTCAACTCCCTTCCTTGGGTAAAAAGTTCACTTTTATCCGATCCATACAGGCGTTTGTATTAAGGGTGGCGGATTCTTTCACTTATTTCTCTTTACTCTTACTGCTACTTATACTCCTATACTCCTAAATCATCTGCTCACAATGATTTTTTTTGGGGGGGGGGTTAGTGGGGGTTGGGAAGCAAAGAGAAACAGCCTTGACTGCTCCAATGTCTGTGCGTTTGAAGTTTGCTCTTATATACCGGTTTCAAAACAAGGGCTGCGTTTTGAGCTTGGACCTGCTCCGCTGGCCGCGAAACGAAAGCATTTAAAAATAATAGTGCTCCATCGATTCTACTGCAAACACGGCGGCGTGGCCAGGCTTTAGAGCTCTCTGGAGGTGATGGGTGACTCACAGAGGGAGCGCGATGTATACACCAGGCTGCAGTGAGCCAAGACACATGATAGCATGCTGAGGAGCGCTTTTTGGATTCGTGCTCGCTTAATGCTTCTAACACATTGTGCCATTAGACTCCTGCTGCACAAGATAGAAGCGAGTGTGTGTGTGTGTGTGTAGATATGCATGTGCGTGCATGTGTCTGAGAAGTCCAAAAGAGCTGACGGTACATGTGCATATAAAAGAGCGGGAGTGTATAAATCCGTGCGTTGCCTGAGGCGAGCGTTTAAATCACACAGATGTACAGTACAATAATAATGACCTTCAGTGCAACTGGATAATCCTGTGCAGCACTTTTGTTTAGTTTGTGCGCGTGTGTGTGTGTTCCACGTTGAAGCCAGGACAAAAGCGCTCCTAACCTCCTGTCCTAATGTCCCCTACACGACCTCAGATCAGCCTTTCCTTCTCACTTACACTCCTTTCACTCGTTCTTTCTGCAGTCCTATACTGTGTCATGGTTATTTGAATATATTTCATAAGTGTGTGTCTGCGCGTTACTCCAGGGCCGTGTTCCACCACATTAGCGTTCGAGATAAATTTGCGCTCACATCCATCAGATCATTTTTTCCTTCCATCCCCCCCCCACACCTCCTAAATATCTCCATGAAGGGAATTTGAGCAGTAATGAATAATCTTGTCATATTTACAATGCTCACATGCTCGCTGCGACCGTGGGTGGTTATTAAACGTCTGTTCATACGTGACGAACAGAGGAAAACTCCCTTATTAGCCCGACTCTGAATTGAACTTGGCTCACGGAGTACACACATCCTAACTCACTGGCAGGTTTTACAAGTAAGGCGACTGTTGTGCGAAGAGATATTCCATCATTTCTATTTCGCAAATATAAATATATAAACAGTGCTACTACTGTGCTTAACCTGAAAAATGTTGACAGTGAACCCCTATAAGTCATGGCAGCTATAGCTATAGCAGGTCAAGTGTGTCAACATGTCAGGTGGAAAACTTTACGATTTAGGGTGTTTTACGGACCGCAACTTTGTGGTTGGAAAAAGGTGAGGTCATACAGTATGACATCATCTCAACCCACCTGCTTTATCATTCGCTTAAATCCCATAATCTGAAAACTAAAATGCCATTGGGATCCAAGACTGTGAGTATCAAAGGTTTTAGGCACCGTTAAAGTGCTACTTTTGAGCGCTTGAGGATATAGCGATCACATTCAGGTCAGAAAAGTGGTTTCTTTCTGGAGTGTCATAATTCTAGTGCAGTCAGAATTTATTCTGTTGCAGAAAGTAAACAAATGAACAAAAAGAAAATGAACAAAAAATATAAACACTAGGTTGGATTTGCTTAGATTTCACTTCAATTTCCAATTAGGTTCAATTCAATTTCACTAATATGTTTACTTGTATATTTGTCTCAAGCAGTTTTAGTTTTGTAAAACCAATAAGAGCAACACTGTTTAAATGTCAGATCTCATACAAAGCAATACGCTTTTATCCCTGCTATGCTTCTGGTTCAACCTCCAATCCAGTAGGTAGTGGTATTGTACCAATGTCTATAAACTCTATAAACCAAAGAAGCACAAAATATTACAACAAGCATTTGCAGAAAATGCAAGATTTTTGTATTTGTACCTAAAATACAGTTATATAGTTTTGAAAATGACACAAATATGTGTCTTTTTGTCAGATGTTATTATGGTATATTAAAGGATAATTACCAGCATTTCACAAGTGTCAAGGGCTTTTACTGACAATTACATTAGGTTTATGCAAAGAGTCAATATTTGCAATGTTGACCCTTCTTTTTCAAAACCCCTACAATCCGCCCTTCCATGTTGTGTTGAATTTCTGGGCCACATCCTGACTGATGGCAGCCCATTCTTGCATAATCAAGAGTCCTGTGTCATGCCAACAGTAAAGCATCCTAAAACCATTCGTGTGTGCATTTGCTTCTCAGCCAAGGCAGTGGGCTCACTCACAATTTTGTCTAAGAACACAGCCATGAATTAAAAATGATAAAAGAGCTTCCACTGAGAGCAACTTCTCCCAACCATCCAAGAACAATTTAGTGACGAACAATGCCTTATCCAGCATGATGGAGCACCTTGACAAAATGACAAAATGATAACTAAGTGGCTCGGGGAACAAAACATAAAAATTTTGGGTCTATAGCCAGGAAACTCCCCAGACCTTGGTCAATCCTTAAGAGGCTATAATTGGATAGGGATCATGGGCTAGATGGGTGGCGTTCTCCTCCGAGCGCGTTATGCCACTCTTCACTCCAAAACGTTGCAGTCGGCGGATTCACCTACAGTATTTTGGAAGAAGACTCATCATTTAATATTAATATGCGACTAGAATATTGCATGTTTTCCGTCATTTGGCCACGGTTAGTTCCTATAATTTAAGCAGCTATAATATGACAGGAATCACAGAAAAACCAATTAAACCATGTCTTTTTAAGAGTCTTACATCTACTATCATCGCGATATAGTACATTTGGAAGATAGCACTATCTGCCCTAGTTCACATACACAAGCTCACAGATGTTTGCGATTGGCTGCTGTTACTGTGATTGACATGGACGAGACAGGATGCGAATGCTCTTCTGTTTTCTGTTACATTGTACACTATTATAGATCTCAATATTAAAATCTGTAACAACAAGAGCAAGAGAGAGCTAATGCCCACAAACAAGATCCTTACACCTCGGCATTACACTATTCCTAAAAAAACAGATGAAGCTTTAAAGGGGGAAAAAATCCCTTAGTAGTTTCTTCTTTTTCTTTACTTCATAGTAATATCATATTACTTTATTTCCCCACATGATCGCAAAGCTTCCAGAAATGTTCCCTGTTTAAGATCTAGATCATTGCATCGTAATATGAGTTTTTTTTCCTCAGTAATTAACTCTGTCCCCATCTAACGAGACTGTAATCTCCTTCGTGTGCTGTAACGTTGATAATACACGGAGATGTATGTGTCGCGGACGTTGACTTATTATACTTGAAGTGCAATTTGAACCACAACTCAGAAGTCTGGAAATGAGTTTATAGCTCAGAGCTTTAGACACTTCGCGGCTGAGCCTCACTTTAACCACATGGATATAAGCGGCTACTTAGACCTTTGTTATCTGGATCTGAATCCGCATCTTCTTCCAATGCCGTGTATACGGTACAGTACGTTCCAGAGTCTCGAATGCCAAACGCACAAATAACATGCACACAATTTATGCGTGTGCACACACATACACGCACACTTGTCAGTGCTACTGCCCTCTTTTGGAGGAGCCTCCATCCTTTGCGTTGTTTTTCTTTCGGGTTTTTTTTCTCTCTCTCGCTTGCTGCACATACGTTTGTCATTAGGATTGGCAGGTGCTGCTTCTCCACGCTGTAGCCTTATTAGAGCAAGAGAGGAAAGGGCTGTAAACTCCAGCTCAAAAGCCATTCTCTCATTCTTTCTTTCTTTAATTCTCTCTCTCTCTATCTCTCCATTTTTATTTTCAAGTCACGGTTCATCTGCGGCCTGGATGTTATAACCTTGATAAGGCCGGAAAGATCTCCGACACACTAGCTTTAATAATAACTGATAAAAAAAAAAAAAAAATCCAAATCCTATTTCAAATCCGCCTTCTTTTACCGCCTATCCCCAAAAGTGCATGGAGCTTAAGAGTGTTGTACTGCTTTATAATTACACATTAGAAATGTTTATCATCAAGATGTAACATCTGCTCATAGACTTCCATTACAAGAGTGTTTTTTGTTTGTTTTTTTCGTCCCTCGGTACAGGAAATCGTTCAGGCTAATCATACATGCTGCAACTGTGGTAAATAGAGATGGAGCTGAAAAACACAAAAGCATTCTTAAATCTTAGCTTGCTGCAGCTTGATTAGCCAGAAGGTAATGATTAATTTCCTATTACGGCGACTTTGACAGTATGTTGCGTTTATATTAATGTGCTCAATTCGTTAGTGTTTCCATGGTAGCAGCCCTTTCATTTTAGCTTAGATGGGAAAAGCTCCATAATGTAGCCTGTTGCACGTGATTTACTAGTCTATGAATTATTTATCTTAAAAGTGCAATAAAAAAAACTTTTTAAAACAAAAAAGATAAGAGGGGAATTCAAAAAAATGTGGCACTGAGCTAATAATAGGTATTTATTGCTTTTTTTCTTTGGCATTACTTAATTCTCTCTAGTTGAGAGAATCCCAAGTCACATGTCACTTGTCACGCCTTGCTGTTAATGAAATTGACTACTACTACTACACTATTTAAAAAAAGAAAGAAAGAAAGATGGCGGCACGGTGGTGTAGGGGTTAGCACTGTCGCCTTGGGATAGGCTCCAGGCCCCCCGTGACCCTGAATACAGGATTAAGCGGTATAGATGATGAGTGAGTGAGTGAGAAAGAACGATCACCTGTCACTTGTTATTGTGACCGCAGGTCAGGTTGAGTATGAGGCCCGGTCACACTTTGACATGTTCATTGGCATTAAGACCAAACAACTCCACTTTGGCCTCATCTGTCCACAATTCGGATGCAGTTTTGTGAACCTCCATGCCATGTCCCAGAAAACACCAGAGGTTTTCTTCTGGCAACCCTTCCAAGCAAGCCGTACCTGTTCAGTCGTCTTCTAATTGTGCCGTCATAGACTTTAACATTCAACATGTTCAGTGAGGCCTTGAGATGTAGTTCTTTTTGTAGTTTCTCTGAGCATTGTCCAGTCTGTCCTTGGGGGGATGGGAACGTGTTGGGACGTCCACTCCCTGGTTCATCATTCTAGGCAACTGTCTAGGATGCTTTCCACTTGTGAATAATCGTTCTCACTAGAACAGTTGGAAATGGTATTACAACATTTTCCAGAATTATGTGCAGCACAAATTGCTTCTCTAAAACAATCGCTTAGGTCTTTCCCTCTTGGCATTGTGTTAACACACACCTGAATGCTCCAGATCAGGAAACTGGCGAAGCCTCTGCCGTTATAGAGGTCTCAATACCTGCTGATGATCAATTAATCTAGAGCTGATGATTAGCAGCACCTGGCTGCAACTTACCCTCTTAAATACTGTGTTAAATACAGCAAGGTTGCAAAAACATGTTTTTTTCTTTTTGGTTCTATTTGCCTAATACTGAGGTCAAATGATTTTTATTATGTTGTTAAATCTCCAGTATTGTTCTAGATTGTAGAAAATAAATCACAAAAAAACATTGATTTAGAAGGTGTCTCAAAACCTTGGACTCGTACTGTGTATGATATATACAAATATGAAACACCGGAAAATCATACATTTGTATCCGACAATCTGGGTTTTTTCCCTATAAATATGAGTAATATTAAACAGAAGGACTAAGGAGAAAATGAAATACAGCATGAAGATATTCATAACAAAGAAGAGAGCACAGGACTATATTCAAAGTTAAACTCAGTCCTTCCCTTTCTCTGCACCTGGACCGTTGTGTGCGTGTGTGAGTATGAGAGAAAGAGAGACAGAGTGAATGGGGGAGCAGAAGGGGTTAATGACACATGCTGGAGTCTAATGGCTCCCTGTAGAACTATCTGCTGATTCAGCCCCATTACATCAGCCACGTTAAATATGTCTGTGCTGACCGAGAGAAGCCTGCTCTGCTTCTCCTCACGAGATGCTAATCGGCGGGGTGGCATGTGACACACACACACACACACGCACGCACACACACACACACACGGGTAGTGTTTACACATACTGTCAGAAGGAGGGGAGGCTTGCGCTCGTCTAGTGGTATAAATTAGGAGAGCTTGGCTAGAGAAGCCCAGCTGGAGCGCACACATTTGGCAACACAATGCTTACATGTGTGTGTGCACACCGAACTCGCCGTGCAACGCACAGCTACGCAATTTTATAAAGCTCCTCTTGCCATCTTCAGTCAAACCTTCCTATAGAGTACGCGCCATTTCAAATACACTGGTGTCTCTGTGCAAAGCAGCGAGGGTACACGTGCACAAAGCATCGCTGAAAAACTCACCTAGTGCCTTTTTTTTTTTACGGTCTGCAGAGTGGAATGGTGTGACTGAGGAATAAATCAAACTCGGGCTCTTGACGCGCAACAGTGTGCAGTTTTAGAAAAAAAATCCATTCCTGTCCTAGCCACTCAGAGAACACAAAAGCGGCCTTGTGATTTTTACGTGAACTGAAACGTGCGGCCACTGTAAATACACTGTAAACACACGTAGTGACAGTCAAAATTAGGGTCTTACAGTAAGCAAGCTTAAGTCATTAAAAATCATGCTGTTTCTAGGTAAGAGGCTTTTTTTTTTAATGTCTTTTACTGGACGTATTCTTCAGGGCGGTTTTATGGGAATATGTACCACTGGTCTGATCATGGCCCAGTAAGAAATCGAGAGAGAGAAATGAAGGCAGTTTTTATTCTCGTTATTCGCACTCAAAATTCCCAGTTCAACCTGAACGCCTGTCGTACTTTACAGTAACTTCTATGTCGATAATGCTGGCTTGTGCTTGTTCTGGTTGACTGCGCTTGTGGCAGTTTCAGCATTACAGATGTGACTTTTGGACCCTTTTCATGATAAAGCCTCAGGGCAGAAGTGTGCGGACGTGCATCATCATGCAAGATCAGAACGATCTTGAACGTTTAACCCGAAGTTTAGGCTTCAGCTCTTCAATAACGAGCACTGTTGATTGTTGAACCGTTTGCCTGATAATGTTCCAATCCTGGTCCTTCAATTTTCCAGCTGATGGTTGACTTTTGAACTTTTTCTAGGTCGGCTATTGAGGGTGTTTCCGTTCCGTAGTGATGACCAGTAATGATTCTCTTTAAGAAACTTGGCGTAGTGGTTTGCACTGTCGCCTTGCACCTCCAGGGTCCAGGTTCGATTCCCGTCTCTGTGTGCATGGAGTTTGTATGTTCTCCCCGTGCTTGGTGGGTTTCCTCCGGGTATTCCGGTTTCCTCCCGCAGTCCAAAGACATGCAGACTATGTTAACTGGCGTTCAGAAATTGCCCATAGTGTATAAATGAGTGAGTGTGTGTGTGGCCTGCGATGGATGCGCCTAGTCTCCAGGGATAGGTTCCAGGCCCCCCGTGACCCTGAATACAGGATTAAGCGGTATAGACGATAAGAGAGAGTTATTCATTCGTACAAATTAGAAGTTGGCCATTTTTCCTCACACCGCAGTAACAAATGAACTGATGTAACACTTTCACACATGCACAATTATGGACACTTTATGGACATTGCTCATCTGCACATTCCACATACCCCGGACATTCATGGAAGTTGAACATTTGCTCATTCAAGCACACCTGCACTCACCCTGAACTTCCATTTTACTGTTGCACGTCGCTGACTATGGACATTTACAGGACATTGTACATCTAAACACTGACGCACATTTGCACACTCCCAGGACGTTTCCACTTAAACTTTATTTCATCCAGTTCTGTAGAACAAAGTTTACAATCTAGCCAATTGTAGGTCTATACAGTGAAATCTCGGATTGCGAGCGTTCCGCAAGACGAGCAAAGATTTCTTTTTTTTTTTTTTTTTTGAAAAATGAGCAAGTCTTGGTTTACGAGTACTGAGTATCATGTGTCACGTATGCGGTTCTTCTTTTGATGCAGAGCGTCACATGATCACAACGGTTTTTCTCTCTCTTGCGCAGCGAAATTCGGGGTAATCGCCTTAGTGCGTTTCTCACTGGTATAATCAACATCCATGCACGCATGTACTCTTTACTATAACACTGTGACCACGCGTGTGCACGTAAAACATTTTATTTTGTGTCTGTATGCGTGTGTATAGCGTGTGTGTATCGTTTATTATAGCACGCGTGTAAAAGATGGTTAAAGGTTGCGTTTTCTGTCTCTGTACCAGCCGGCACTGTGTGTTTGTGTGCAAACTATGTAAGATGAGAAGAGGGAGAGGGGAGGGGCTCCTTACTTTAGCTTCACACACACACACACACACACACACACACACACACACACACACACACACACACACACACACACACACACACAGCGTCTTCCCGCACAAACGAAAATACTTATCTGTCGGTATTTATTTTAACTTTTTTTTTTTTAAGGTAAAGTGCAGGTTAATTTGTTTTATTTTTACTTTATATTTTGCATTCATTATTTTTATGTATTTATTTTTTTGGGCTGTGGAACCAAAAAATTTATTTTCCATTATTTCTTACGGTAAAATACTATTTTGGTTTACGAGTGTTTTGGAATACGAGCCCGCTTCCGGAACAAATTACGTTCGTAATACAAGATTCCACTGCATTTGTATAGATAAAAATATAGCAAATACAAAAACTTCTTTTCTATATTTATTTTATATTTTTATTTTCTATATTTGTATAAATAAGTTTTTATATTTTCCTTTTTTTTTTATATTTTGTTCTATTTTCTATCGCTATGTTTTCCATAGCTAAGTCTTTCTATACTTATTCTTATTTTATTCCTTAATTTATTTCTTGTTGTAAATTGTTTTCTCTTTTTTTTATTATTTTTTTTATTTTAAGGTCACGAGCGGTCGTATAAGCATTTCAGTGCATACCCTACTGTGAATGACAAATTTGAATTTGAATTCTGGATAAAAAAAATTCTAAAACCCTTTCTGGTGCTACCTCTCTGGAGTCTGAGGAGCTCTACATGACTGACATGATGGTGCCTTTTCACCCCTGGATAGAAATGCGTGTTTTAGTCTTGAGCAAGATGCGAAGCAACAGGAGGTGATTATCATTCGGCTTTAGCAGCATGGTTTATGTTTCTTAGGCCTGTTTTTTTATAGCATGGTCCCCTCACCGCTTCTTATCTCGGCAGTCCGTCCAAGTCGTTCTTATCGCACTACAGACTCACAGACAGAAAAAGAAAGTGAGAGTAAAGTGTGAGTAAAGGAGGAGGAGGAGGAGGAGGAGGGAGTTGGAGGATGGTTGGGGTGGGGGGGCGGTGGTGTTGGGGGTAAGGGTGTCAAGAGGAGGGAGTCTCATCATCAATCTCTCAGTAAATTAGAGGAGCTTGTAAATGTCACTTTGCGCTGACCCCTGAGAGCTCGGGTGGGTTGTGTGTGTGTGTGTGTGTGTGTGTGTGTGTGTAGGGGCGACGAATTTGGCTTTCGTCTGAAGATATATGTATAATTTAATGTAGTTTTAAAAAAAATAAATAAAAAAAATCAGCATGTGGGCTGTGTCTCTTTTCAATCGCTGGGTTAATGGTACAGTTCGACGTGTTCCTACTTGTTGTCGAATTCTTGCAGTATATTCGCTTTCACACTCCTGTCAGCCCATGGCAAAATGCTTTGATCATATTAACTGCTGGTGCGTAATAACAACTGGCCCTTAAATACAAACCAGACTTCGGAGTTCACAGTTACGTCTCGTTTCATAAAAATCATTGTGTTTGTGGGATTTGTGGCTGCTGTGTTGAAAATGTTACAAAGCGCATACAATAGACAGCTTGGGAAACAAAGTGCAATATGTATACACTTTACGTTAGTCGATGGCCCTTAACGCAGGGTCAGTGATCCAGTACCAGGGGGTTTTTATTTAGGGACGGTCGTGAAAATTTCATTGTACGGTTATTAAAAGTTATATAGTTCTTATACGAGGGCCTTATTCGGAAGGTTCTAGGTTCAAACCAAACAACCACCAAGATGTATAATGAAATAAAAATGTACTGTAAGTCGCGATAGAAAAGGATGTCAGCCATATGCCTAAATGTAAACCCCATTGTTTCAATACTGCTTGGATACCATCATGGTAGAAAGTTTTCTCAGTACGCCGGAGTTATGATTAGTCTACCTGTCCACTGGATTTCCAGGAACTCCTTTAATGACCCAGATGCGTGAAAATGGCTTGGTCTGAGGTCATGACTGTACGTAGGTTGTGGTCGAGTTCCTCTTATGTGCAAGTGCTGTTTTGTGAACGATTATGTGCACTGTTCTTGCTCTGCAAGTTGCCAATTTTCAAGACCCAGGCGTTTCACTCGGTGAAAGCTCACGAGAACGACTGCAGTGGGCTCCAAGCCACCTTGGTCTGGACTGTCGAGTCCTGGTTTGACTTGATGATCACTTAAATCAAATCAGATTAAATCAACCTCAATAACCTTCACAACAAATCAAGAAATTCCCTTTAAATAATGTCAGCTTGGACCCAATATATAAAGCCTCTATGAGTCTAATAATTTGGGAAAATATAATAATTGTACACATGATTTATTCATCAAATAAATGTCTTCTTTTTCTTTTTTTTTAGTTTGAAAAAAAAGTATTTAGTGCAGCTTTACGTCTCCTCCTTGCAGAATATATTATTCTTTTGTTCATTTGGGGGAATTTGTCAGATGATATAACTCGTTTTTGTCATGCACACTCGTAACACGACCGGCACTAGGACCCGGAAGTAATACGGTCGCATTTCACATTGCTCAGTCATTGAGTTTGCCCATGCCTTGTCTGACGCTTCGCCGACTATTCTCGCTCGAGGGCTCCAGGGAGCCGTTCATCGTCTGGACCAACCATCAGAACCTGATCACCCGAGACAGGCGTGGTGGGCACTGTTTTTTGAACATTACAACTTCCACCTATCCTACCCAGCGCCTGTCATCACACCCGCCAAGATCATTGCACCACTTCACTGGGAACTGGAAACGAGAGTTCGCCGTGCACAGGCAACGGAGACCGCACCGGCAGGTGTGTCGCCTGGGCGACTCTACGAGCCGAACACCGTAAGGACCGAGGTGTTGCGATGGGGTCATTCCTCGCCATTATCTGGACACCCCAGCGCCAACCGCTCCCTTCAATTTATCAGACGTGCCTTCTGGTGGCCATCTATGGCGAGTGACGTCAAGGAGTATGTCCAGGCATGCCCAGTGTGCGCCAGGTCCAAGAATACCAACCAACCGAAACCGGGGGAACTCCAACCAGTCCCCGTTCCCCATCGGCCCTGGACGCACATTGCCGTGGACTTCATCACGGGCTGCCGGCCTCTGAAGAGAAAAACACCATCTTAACCATCGTCGACCGGTTCTCCAAAGCCGTGCACCTGGTGGCCCTCGCCGGACTCCCGTCAGCCAAAAAAAACAGCAGAGCTGATTTTAGAACACGTAGTCCGACTGCATGGGTTCCCAAAAGACATCGTCTCGTTATCATCCCCAGACTAACGGTCAGACGGAGCGAGACACCCAACAACTGGAGCGCTATCTGAGATGCTTTGTTGCCGATCGCCAGCGCTCCTGGGTCTCTTCAGCCACCAATCTCAGTCCATTTGAGGTATGCCACGGTTTCCAACCTTCGATGTTCGATCATCAAGAACCGGAGGTTGAGGTGCCGTCGGCCCAACAGTTGGTTCGCCGGTGTCGACGGCTGTGGAACCAAGCAAACGCCGCCATCCAACAGGCCAACAACCGTTACGCCACTCAACATCGCCGTCGACACCCGCCGGGACGATTGTACAATGTAGGTGACCAAAGTATGGCTTTCAACCAGAAACCTTCACCTTCACACGAATTCCAAGAAACTATCACCCAGGTTCATCGGTCCATACCGCATCACCCTCCATATCAATCCTGTCACCTATCGGCTCCAACTGCCTGCGGCGCTCCGGATCCATCCGGTATTTCACACCTCCCAGCTCAAACCCTTCATTACTTCACCAATGGTTCCCCCCACCCACCCTGCTCCTCCTCCCAGTATCACTGAGGGTGGTCCCGCCTACACCGTTCGCCGGATCCTTGATTCACGTCCTCGGGGCAGAGGGCTCCAGTACCTGGTCGATTGGGAAGGTTACGGTCCAGAGGAGCGATCTTGGATTCCGGCTCGGTTCGTCCTAGACCCCGAACTCATCCGGGACTACCGTCGTCGGGTATCCTCCACCCCAGGACCGTCGAGAGTCGGTCCTGGACAGGGGGGTACCTGTCATGCACACTCGTAACACAACCGGCACTAGGACCCGGAAGTAATACGGTCGCATTTCAGGAAGCATAAAAGGAAACAAGATGGCGCTTCACATTGCTCAGTCATTGAGTTCGCCCATGCCTTGTCTGACGCGTCGCCGACTGTTCTGTGAGTACTCCCCGATTCGGGTTGCTTCTTTGATTGAGTGTGTGTTGCTAGAACGCGGATTTATTTGTGTAGATCTTAGCTCTTCTTGTAAGAGAGTTCTTAGACAAATCGCGTGGTTATCCTGCCTACTTGCATTGCTTCCGCGTTTGGATTTACCATCCACGCTACACGGGCTAACTGCTAAGGCTTCTGTGCTTACCCTCCGATAGCTCGTGACAGTTACCTAAATAAATATAACCACTGTTTAAACATTTAGTCATTAAAATCCTACATTTACTGCAATTCTTTGAGATAAAACAAAGCGAAAAAATCATTAAAGAAGTTATAGAGTTATATTATTATAATAACCTGGTATTATCCTTCTTGTAACCCATATCTTTCGTCTGGATTAATTCCATATCAATGTTTGAATACAGCCTGTTCTCTTGCTCACGTTCAAAAAATGTAGCTTGTTGTTTTATAGACAAACCAGAAAGCATAAACTCTACAGTCCTAAAGAATTCCTTGTGCTGATAAACTTCTATAACTGTCATAAACTTTCCCGTCACAACTAAATCTTTTTCCACAACTAACAAAAAAAAATGTGATTATAGGTTTTACTTTTTTAAACATTTATTTTAACGATTTGTTTATTACAAGGTATGTGCAACACCTGCCATGCATATTAATAATAATAATAATAATAATAATAATAATAATATATTATCCCCCAAGCCATGGGGGGAAAAAAAATCAAAGGCTACAAATTGTTTGTCTGATGCTTGGGAGACTAGCTTTAAAATTGAGAAACATAAAAAAAAACATTTTGAGCTACAATTATTGGATTGTTTAATTTGTAAGCTAAAGACAAACTATCGGTCAATCAATGCCATTTAAGACTATAAAAACCGTGCATGCGTTCTGCTTCTGAAAGAATGTCTGAAAGATTGCTGTTACACAATTTGGCCATCCAGAGAGCATGTTTTTAAAGATCACACAGATTTCACAAGACGAATGAAAGGATGCTGAGCTGTTCTAGATTGTCATGAGCACTCAAACACAATTATAAAAACCACTAGCCAGTTCAACTGTTAATTTAAAAAAAACTCTCAACTTTATAAAACTCTAACACCGGTGGAGAAGATTATTAAACACTTTTTTTATGTCTTTAACTGGGCGTCCCTCGACTGACACCACATTCACAGCATTATAACTCTTTTGCCTTTGCTGGACTTGCGCTTTACATGTAACGTCATTTCTCACGTTCTGGAGGATCACATGTTCACTTCACGTGTACAGATGTACTTTGAATTCATTCTACTCATTTCTTCTTTCTACTTTTCTTCGTTGACTTCCTAGGCTAATTAAATGCTAATCCTATGCTTCTTTAATGAGCATACTGAGATGGTTATAAATATTGAGATGAGCATATTGCATATTGAGGTGGTTATGAATGTTTAGTGCATATTAATGCATGTTAATTATATTATTATCATTATTATTATTATATTATATGTTACTATAGAAATACTGCAACTCATGCAAGAAGCCACTTACAAAAAAATTCTTTTATTTTTACTTGTATCCAGGATACGTTGCACTGGGAATGTCCCACTGGGAACAATCCAGAACAACGTGCACCGGGCCGTTACCTATGCTAATTAAATGCTAATCCTATGCATCTTTAATGTAAGATCAAGTAGAATTTCTCCTTTGGGTCACCTGGCGAGAGCATATTGAGATGGTTTGTTGCATCTTCTGTTGAATGTTTTTTTTCTTAAGTGAAAATTAATAGAAAGTTTAATAGAAATTTAGGAGAATGGTGCTGCATGAGGCGCATTAATTTGTATATGGACATAACGCACACCTTCAGACTGATTGCTGTGCTATAAATGACAAAAATGGACCCGACACTGTTTATATCACGTCATTTTATTTTACTGACAGCGTAACTACAGAGGTGGAAAGAGTAATAAACTTTTGTACTCAAGTACAAGTACTGTTACTTCAGTGAAATCTTACTGAAGTACAAGTAAAGTTATTATAAAAATCTATTCAAGTAAAAGTAAAAAGTATCTCAAAAAATTTACTCAGAGTAAAATTTACAGAGTTCCTTTTTTTTTTTTTTTACAGCGTTGATCAAAAAAGACAAGCGGATATAAATCTCAAATTAGTTGTTTTTATTTGAAGGAACACCATTGCATTATAAAGCTGTTGCCTTTCTTGTGCTTGAAATCAAAGTGGTCGCTTAAATACTGTATGGCATGACACTTTGTGTCGGATAATCGAGGGGAAAAAGAGCTCAGACCCGAGAATAAAAACCTCAATCGGCCTGAAAATTATAATACAAAACAAAATTATAATATAAAATTATAATACAAAACAAAGTAAAAGTAAAGAAAAGGGTAAAAGAATGAAGCGTTTCGGCGGGGAGCAGCACACCTGAGCTCCTACTCCGTTCTCTCCTCCTCACGCACACACTGGGGGAGGGGCGGCAACTCTTAAAAGGGCAACACACATATGTAATGTGGTATAAAACATAGTAGTGGCCAATACAATGGCCAGGGGTTTACTTCATAAGCAAAATGAAATGACATAAGAATGTGATGTAATTTCGCTTTCAGCTGGGTCTGCACCACTGGCATCAGTTTTTTTGGGGGGGGATTTTCCCCCGATTTTCTCCCTAATTTAGTCGTGTCCAATTCCTCCCCATCACTAGGGGCGCCACCACATTAAGGCTACTATTACCACTTAGCCGGGAGGGCCGAAGACTATGACGTGTTTCCTCTGAACCAAATGACGCCAGCCGACCACGTCTTTTCGAACTGCTCGCTCACGCACCGTTGGGGGCGGTGTAACACACTCGGAGGACAGCGCTATCCGTTCCTTCCGCTTGCGTGAGCTCGCAGACGCCCCTGATTGGCTGTAGAGCCGTGATTAATGTGGGAGCACCAAGTACCTCTCATCCTGTCCCTCAGAGAGAGCTCGGCCAATCAGCTCTCTCTAGACTTCCTGCTGCAAAAGGTTACAGCATCACCCGGGAATCGAACTTGCAATCTCCAGATGATAGGGCCAGCACTTCACTTTATAATATATAATATAAAAAAATTAATTATTATATATTTTAATTATTATATAATATAATATATTTATTATTTTTCATTTTCATTCATTTTTTACTCAGTAGCGAATATGATTTCAAATGTAGCGAAGTACAATCCTTCAAACAAAACATACACAAAAAAACTACTCCATTACAGTAATGCGAGTAAATGTACAGTAATTCATTACTTTCCATCTCTGCGTAGCTATTAGTAGCAGCTGACATATTAGAAATCTAATTTGTACAGTTTGGAGACAAAAAAAATAATTTACTTCATGCTAATGTTTTAATGGGGTCCTTTTCTTGTACTGTTTTTTTTTTTCAGCATAAGGTTATAATGTGGTGCTTAAAGCCATTATATAAGCTGTTATTTTTGGAATCTCCTTTGCAGGATCAAGTGATCAGTGACGGTTTATGAACCATATGTTGCAAGCATGCAACCTAGGTTTCATAGTTCACAGTTCACATTTCATACAGGATAATTACAGAAGCAGCCAGTCATACATCACCGAAGCAGAAACGACGCTTTGTTTTACAAGCATGATAAGTACATTATTAAAGCGAACGGCTTTCTTTTTGAGTGTTGGAATTTTTTTTTCTCCTATTAATTGCTGCGACAGTGTGTTTTGGTCAAAAAAAAAAAAAAGATTAAAAAAAAATTTCTATGCAAAATACAGGACATATGCGTACATGCGCACTTCTCAGGTTAGGTTGTGTCTATCCGCACTCGGTCACTTGTACTGTAAGATCTCGTGAAAAGCTGTTTAAAGATTTAAAGCTGGCAAGAGAGGTTTTGAAAGGATACCCTGAGGAACCAGTAATGGCTCTTTAAGCTGTTTTTTTTTTATTATTCTTCGATAATTCCAGATTCCAGAGCAGGCTTGGAATAAAGTGCAAAAGTGTGTGTGTGTGTATATATAAGTTGTTGACCTGAAAGAAGCAGAACCTCACCCTGACCTGAACTAATATGAAAAACAAAAACACAGCTAAGAGGGGGAGGGGGGGGGGGGCGTTGGCAGACTGCATGTCAACTGCTGCGAGGGCCCAGACGATGTGCATCTAATGTACTGAGCTTTATAATAAAGCCTGACCCACTGCGTTAAATTACACATTATCAAACGCAACGACCGCTCCAGCCCATAAAAAAGACCTGCTCCGAAACGTCCCATGGCACCGCTGTGTCTGAGCTTGCCTAATCTCGGCGAGATTCACTGCCATGCTTTATCCGTCTATCTCGCTCTATCCAATATTTGTGAGAGAGAGAGAGAGAGAGAGAGAGAGAGGAGCCCCGCAGACACACGCACAGTAAGCCTCATAAAAATGCTGCTAACCGCAGACATCAAATATCCATCCTCGGACGATAAGATACATCAGAGTCGTGTCTGGACATTCCTCGGTGATGCGTGTGCAATTCGGGCTCCGTCAGGAATCTCGTGTCTCTTTAAAGCCTTCTCAGTAAATACGTTTTGGATCCCTTCTCGAAAGACTCTTGGCTCTGCGACGGAACACTAGAGCGATTATTACATGACTTCTAGAGTGCTGCCAAAGCAACTGTGTCATAAAACAGATCGGGCTTGTAAGAAGTGGAGTCGCAGTTCATTGTCTTTGTCCAAAACCTTAGCGATTGACCCCTCCCTCTCACTCCCACTCGCTTTGTTTTGGCAGTACGTCCACTCCGGCGAGGGCATTCTGAGGTTCACGCGCAGTGCTACAATAACTCAGGAGCTGGTGCGTGTTAGCGTGCATCCTTTCACGTAGGCAAAGCCTCGTCATAACTAGATACGTTCGAGGCTAAACACATGTCATCAAAAAGTGCTCGTGTACATCGTTTGGGCCGGACAACAACCCCTTGAGAAGACTTAAAACAAACAAACTGTGCAAAATATTATTTGTGCCGAATGTGTAACGAATGTGTTTAACTACCACGCGATAAAACTGAGCCGCTGTGGTCGAATCAAGTCCACATGCAGATAAAGAGATGATTAGGAAACAGGGTGCATCCTCGGTCATGTGGAATCGGTTTGTAGTGATTTACCTTTTATTTTTGTTTTGTTTTTATGCGTGACAGCCAGAACGTTACGCTGTGCTGCACTGAAGTTCGACAGATTTGTGGCACTCGTCATTATTTCTTCATTATGAATTATATTTCAGTGCATTCTCTACTCTGTTGAGGTGTAGCCTGTATTACAATGCTTCCATTAGCATAATATGTACTGTGATATACAGTATATACCTTTAATATTTAAAGTACAAAACACATGCTTTTATAGAAAAATTATAATTCTTCGTACAGTATATCTCTGCAATTGAAGGGACTAACATGTAAGTTATATCCAAAGTGCATCAAAACAGATCACAGACATTGCACTGCAAATAGTAATGCTCTTAGGATGAAGCAGATGGGAGAACAATTCTTAGGAAAAATGTTTTATACAAAAAAAAAATAAAAAATATTGGGCTGCATCAAGCAAAGAAAACAACTAAGGAGATTTAAAATAACTTGAACTGGGTTAAGAACCCTTCAACACATTTTCAAAAACTTGAAGGATAAGCTTTGTGAACAAAATATAAATCACACATAAAGATCAGACTTTGGAGCAAGGTCATATCAAGGTCATGTGATCTAGATTGACCCTATTCCTGAGCAATGCGAGTGTCAGGGTAAGAAGGGAAGCGCATGAAGCGATACTGTCTGTACAATACTGTCTAGACTCAGCAACATTATGAGGCAATAAAACAAAGTCAGCTGACAAACTGAATGTACTGAATGACCAGAGTATCACATCTATGGAGATTTTCTTCCCTGATGGCATGAGACATACTGTATTACTGTGTGAAAGGACTCATTTTCACACGTACTGGACACGCCACATTTGTGTGCTGTAATCAATGATAAAAGTGACTGTATGAAATCTTAGAGTGTGTGACTTTGTTTTTTTTTTTTTGGCAAGGCAGTGGATAAGAATAAATCACCATGTAGTGTGTGTGTTTTAATTTTAAAAAAGCATGTTTTTTCTTTTATCATATACTGTATACGTAAGGTTTAAGAAAGAGAGACTATGGCTCATTTTTTCCACAGACTTTCCATATTAAAGTTGCGATATGCAAAAAAATAATAATAATATTTTTTTTCATAATTCTGCAGTAAATGTACATGTGATGGATAAAGCCGTAAAGGTCACCTTGGCTCAACTTAAAGGTCCCGTATTTTATGATTTCTTTACCAGGTTAACACGTACTAAAGTGTGTCTGATAATGCCTCAGATGAAACAGTGCATTTTTTTTTGGTCATACCTCAAACATGCTGTTCAGTATCTACTGTATGTTAATGAGCTACTGTACTTCTAAACCACATCCCACAGGAGAACAGCAGAGCTCAGCAACAAGTCGGGGGAGGTGCTCTTCTTATATGAGGTCACAATAGGGTGAGAGTCTGATTGGCAAAAAGGACAAAAAACTGTGAGTGTTTATTTACTCTCACATACTAGAGCGCCATCTGAACATCTAAACATGACTGAAAAGTAAATTTTACATAATAGGACCCCTTTAAAGTTGATGAGGCAAAACTAAACTAAACAAAACCCATAATGTTGCACAGAAACATAACATTCTAAGATATTTATAACAGCAAAAAAAAACAGATACAAAATTAGAGGCTTTTTACGTTATCATCACACCTCCAGCATGTTCCTGCGACACCGTTTCCCCTCCTAAACTTGTGCATGAAAAACACTAAAATGCATCCTTTTATGCATGTTTTATAGATTTGAGGTGTGCACATACTACTATCACCGTGCATGACTTAGTGATCGATGCTGCGTTCTTTTGCTACTACAGTGTACAGTATGTCTCATGCATATAATTCAATTATATTCAAATATTATTATATTCAAATGACCAATATACAGGTCCTTCTCAAAAAATTTGCATATTCTGATAAAGTTCATTATTTTCTGTGATGTACTGATAAACATTAGACTTTCATATATTTTAGATTCATTACACACAACTGAAGTAGTTCAAGCCTTTTATTGTTTTAATATTGATGATTTTGGCATACAGCTCATGAAAACCCAAAATTCCTATCTCAAAAAATTAGCATATTTCATCCGACCAATAAAAGAAAAGTGTTTTTAATACAAAAAAAGTCAACCTTCAAATAATTATGTTCAGTTATGCACTCAATACTTGGTCGGGAATCATTTTGCAGAAATGACTGCTTCAATGCGGCGTGGCATGGAGGTGCCAAAACCACTGGTAAATGGTTTACTGACCATGGGGATTACTGTGCTCAATTGGCCTGCCAACTCTCCTGACCTGAACCCCATAGAGAATCTGTGGGATATTGTGAAGAGAAAGTTGAGAGATGCAAGACTCAACACTCTGGATGAGCTTAAGGCCGCTATCGAAGCATCCTGGGCCTCCATAACACCTCAGCAGTGCCACAGGCTGATTTCCTCCATGCCACGCCGCATTGAAGCAGTCATTTCAGCAAAATGATTCCCGACCAAGTATTGAGTGCATAACTGAACATAATTATTTGAAGGTTGACGTTTTTGGATTAAAAACACTTTTCTTTTATTGGTCGGATGAAATATGCTAATTTTTTGAGATAGGAATTTTGGGTTTTCATGAGCTGTATGCCAAAATCATCGATATTAAAACAATAAAAGGCTTGAACTACTTCAGTTGTGTGTAATGAACCTAAAATATATGAAAGTCTAATGTTTATCAGTACATTACAGAAAATAATGAACTTATCAGAATATGCAAATTTTTTGAGAAGGACCTGTATGTATAACATATAAACTGTGATTAGTTTTATAGCCAGAGTCCCTATCAGGGCTATAGCATTAAAAAAAAATAATTAAGACCTTCTGAAAAAAAAAAAAAAAAACTATCATTAGAATCTGTGATGCCGTTGTACAATTTTCAATTGTCTCTAATCTAATACGTGAGCTGACAGGAAGGAGAAAGACAAAGAGAGAAAAACGAGACAGAAAGAGGGAGAGCGAGAAAGAGAGAGAAGGGTAATGATCCTCACATGGCTATATGCTCGGCTTCAGCCTGAACACTGTAACATGGCTGATCCCCTGGGACTCATCAGCAATGCCCAGCTGAGAATTCAATTAGTCTTTCCTGCCGCGATACTCGCACTTGCTCCAACCCTCACGTCAACTTGTTGCGCAGTTCTTCTCGCGAAATTTCTATCGCATCGAGCGCCTTTTAGAGGAACGGGGTGACGAATTAAACGGGGATGGACGACAGGACAGTCAACAACAGCGCAGACAAATGCAGATTTCAATATAGTCAATGAGAAACAGAGCTCTCTTCTAATGGTACTAGTTTATAGAACATAACTACACTATTAAATATGAACCAAAAGACCTTTATTAAGCATGTGTAATACTAAACAGGTCCTCTCTCCAAAAACAATATGAGCGCAGCCTGGCCTCTTGCTCTCCTCTCTGTCAAGGGTGAAGGCTAAATTAAGGGAGGCCCCTGGAGGACTGCCAAAGGGGTGAAAAATTAAACCCTGGGTGGGTCAAAGAGCAAAGGTCAGCGCCGAGGTGGGGGTGGAGGGAGGTTTAAGTGACGTTAAGCTTAACTCGGTGAAGCTTTTGGAAAGGAAAGAAAAGAAAACAAAAAAAAAGTAAATCTCTCATTGTTGTTCGAGCCCAAAAATCTCGGAATGGTTCATCATAACCGTGCGTATGATTTTGGCTGTGATATTACTAAGCAATGATGGTTTTGGAGGAAATCGTTTTGATTCACTGTTAACGCCCGACGCATCCCTGATTCCAGTTTATCATTCAGCTGTTTGAGTGGGAGGACGAAGAAGAAAATATAAGCGCAATAAGAAATGATGTTACTGTATTTGCAGGGTCTGCGGAAAAAAAAAGTAAGGAAGAAAAACATGATTCAAGATACAGTATAAAAACTAGCCACGATTCTTTGGACAGTTCACTTTGCAGAACTGACAATCCATGCTTCTCTCAACCATCTCCACACAGTTTTCTTTTAGGATGCCTTTATTTTGTTTGTTTGTTGTTTCCGTATTAAAGAATGAACACAGACATGATGGATCTGGTGTTCTTTGCTTGTGTAGCGATAAAAGTCGAGTCATGTGACCAGTACGGTAAATTCGGCGACAATTTCGAAGTTGACTCTAGATTAAGACTAAAAATTAAGCCGGTACACATTTTTTAAAATGATTATTTATTATATACAGCTTTGTACCTGGGGAAATTATTATACGGTAAATATTGCATTATTCATTTCGAACTTTAAAAAAATGAGCTCTTATTGAAATTCCCATACGGAACATATTTGTTCTGCATGAACGAATCTCTCCATAGCACTATGCAAACATGCGTCGTTTGGACTGTTGGAGTTAAATCTCGAGTATGCGATCTTTCAAGCTAGCGTAATGACGATGGAGCATCCGGGTGAAATCCTCCGGGTGCTTGGTAAAGCCATTTGATTAAGTTAAATTAAGCATGAGATTAATATTAAGTAAATAAATTAAGATGGCTTTCTATTTAAGCTGCTACGGCGTTTAGTAAAAGAAAGACAGACGGCCACTCCCATCCCAAGAGACAGCTATATGAGCAGCTCATTAGTCAGCGGTGAGCGCAAACACGACAAGCAAATTACGGCCTTTGGGACGGCGGCTAATAAATTAATCAGCGTCAAACATCGGAGCTGGTGCTGACCGTGTGGTGTTAAGAAATAGTGGCCTGGGCCTGAGGGAGAAGTTAAGCGCCGACACGTAGACCCCGTCTCGTTTCTCTTCCTCTTGATAATAATGCGTCTGGCAGCGTTTCATATCCGGGAGTTGATGTAGGGGTTAAGTGAGGAACGGCGATAGAAGGCCCGATTCTGGAGCCGAAAGTTCAATTTAAACATTCAAGTTACGTTAAAAGGCAACTTTACCGCAATCAAACAGCAGCCGCAGATCGTTCCTCACGCGTTTGCTCTGCGGCAACGGGAACTCTTCCAATCTGCATCTGAGATTCAACAAAGTCACTCGAGTCTGAATTAACAATCCGCTTATCAGGCTAAAAAATGTCAAAGATAACACTGTCTGTCGCTGCCAAGTTGATAACTAGCAGGTTTTCAACAGCACGTCCCCACAAAAGGTCCAAGCAATTAAGCACAGACAAATTTGCAGCTGAGACGAAAGCTGCACAATCTCTCAGAGCAAGCGTCTCTGCTTCAGTCACGTCCTCACGGGACAGGATACGACTAACCGCTGATATTCCACAAGTAGTGGAATTTATTCTTGAATATAAGAAATGCACAGTGAACATTGATTTGTAATTTTTGCTATGACAACAAGCTACATTATGATTTGTATGGTGAAGATCCCGCTTTTAAAAAAGTATAATTGTTAATATGACGACGTTTAATTTTTTAAAACTGGGTTTGTTGTAACATGAGTTTTTGTAACGTTCAGAAAAGCTGTCTTCAAGTGACGGAAAAATTTTAGTTATGGACTTGTCTTGTCCATAAATAAGGATAAACAACACACAACATTGAATGTAATTAAAAAAACAAATACATTTTTCTTTTTATAATGAATGTAATAAAAGGAACAATTCCGACAAAATTAAATGCAACTATAAATGCATAAACATGTATAGTATTTACTAATTGTCTTGGTGTAAGAAGAATAAAACACTTTATACTATAATCTGAAAATTAATCAACATTTGCAACAGAGATGGCAAGTAACGAAGTACAACTACTCAAAGTTGTTTTATTTAAATATTTTAATATTTTCGCTACGTTATTCTTTTTACTGCTACTCTCTACAGTTTTAATGAAAAGCCTGTACTTTTACTCCCTTTGTTTTAAATAGCAAATCTCACCATATCACGACCGAGCTACACCCCACATGGGGAACAAAACCAGTCCACCAGTACAAGCTTATGGAAATGAACGGTAGGTCACCAAAGTGATTCACAGTTACCTGGACAACAAATCACACCCACTTTGTGTCAGGATTGCGGATTGCTTCTGGCTCCTTTTTCAAATGTCTAAAAGAGGTGCACTTGTCCAGGTCACATCAGAAGTATATCGTCTATACCGCTTTATCCTGTATACTGTACAGGGTCGCGTATCCCAAGAGACTTGGGGCACAAGGCGAGGTACACCCTGGTTATGCCATTTAGTCTAATCTGCATGTCTTTGGTCTGTGTGATAAACCTGGAGTACTCAAAGTAAACCCACCAAGCATGGGGAGAACATACAGTTCTTGACCCAGAGGTATCGGGAACCTGGAGGTGCAAGGCGACAATGCTAAAAATAAGCCACCGTGCCACCATATATAATCAAAAAGACAATAAGCTTATAATTATGAAGTTTTTAATCAATTTTTTAGGAGTTTAAAAGACTATAAAATATTGTTTTTATCAGTAACTTGGTCAGACATATCCAGATATCCACGTACTTACTTTTGTACTTAGTTACTTTAAGAGCAAATATTTAATACTTCAATTCAATTCAATTTTATTTATATAGCACTTTTAGGAGCGTTTGCACTGTTGCAGAATCGAAAGAAAATTAGGGAAATGAATATGATAAATGTAATATTTATAAATAATATTACTAAATATTATACAGTAAATTTGTACATTTTCACTTAGGGGTGTACTCACTTTTGTTGCCAGGGGTTCAGCTATTATTGACTGTAGTTTTAGTTATTTTGAGGGGACAATAAATTTACACTGCTATATAAACTTTACACGGACTACTTTTCATTGTGTCAAAGAGCAATTTATGCAGTGTTGTCCTATGAAAAGATATAACTAAATATTTGTAGAGATGTGAGTGGTGTACACACTTTTGTGGCATACTGTATGTAATAAAATTATTCAACTTAAATAAAAAATTTTGAAAAATGAAAGTAGTACTTGTCTTTGTATTTGTACTTGAATGAGTATTGAGTTTGTGTACGTACTTGTGCCACATCTGCCTTGCAGTAGTTCAGCCTAGCCTGGGGACTCACTACACCATCGCTCACTGATTGTTTTCCTGTAACAGTACACCTTAAAACGGTTCATTCCTTACTCAAGCGAGTTTAATAATGCAGTAAGACGAAAGATTTTAACTCCGGAGGCTGATGCGACTCGACTTTGCTGGATGCAAGATGAATATCTTTAATTTATAGTTTTGGAATAATTTTAGAATCTGTTCTCAGATCCACTTTCCTGACGGACATTCACTTATAGACTGTAATCTTCATCAAATTTTTCAACAAAACTGTCGATCCATGATTATTATATACACGGAACCCATGTCCATGATGTGATGATATCTACTGCCTCGCTGTCTCTCACCTTAATCCTTTCTTTTAATTTCTGTCTTACCCCGAAAAAACCCAAAAAGAGAGGAAAGAGTTTTTTTTTTTTTTACCCCGAAAAAAAAACCTTTCCTCCTGCTCCCTCGTGCTCTCTCTCTCTGACATGTTTGCCTTGTCTGTGAAGGTACTGATTTAATGGCCCTGGGAGTAATGACTCTGCCAGAGGGGCTGGCAGACCAGTGTCTGAGGCTGTCATTTATCTCTCTCTCTCTCTCTCTCTCTCTCTTTCTCTCCCCCTGTCCCTCCCCCACTTCACCCTTGCACAAAAAAAAAAAACGGAGAAAGAAAAAGTCAGAGACACAGTCAGAGAAAGAGCTGCCACATTTAAACATTTTATAGGACCAGTCCACCCAGTCCAACAGCTGCTCTGCCAACTATAACGGATCACTCCAGTTCGCCTGCTTGCCAGTTCTGCTCGGCGAGCTCCTTCCTCCCTACTTTCGCTCGGGTGTAGTTTAGAAAGCAGCACGGCGCGTATAAAAGCCGAGCTCGAGAGATGTGTAAAAGCGCTGCGTTAGAAAATATCTAATCGGCATAACAGCTATAAATGAGAACATTCATTAGGAGCGTGGGCGTTCTGGGATGCACGATGGCTGCGGGCTATGACGTATGTACCGAACAGAAAAAGAAAAGGTCTTACTCACCAGGAAGACAAGACATTGACTAAGCAAAAAAAAAAAAAAAAGAAGGGGAAAGCAGACTTTCTCGGGAGCAGACTTATATATATAATTGACGTATTCACCTAGTTTGCGAATCACGATAGAAGAAAACCGAGATACGGTGTGGAATAAAGTGACCGCTAATTTAACTGACTGAGAAAATCCAGGAAAGCTAATCATGTCAAAAGTGTAAATGTGATAAATGTGCGTCTGTCAAATGAATGAAATAAAAAAATACAAATAAAAACATTCCTTGAGTTTTGTCTCTTTTGGCCTTTTTACGATACTACCTCTTTTGCTGCTTAATGCTTAATAGAGAGAGAGAGAGAAAGAGAGAGAAGCCCAACCCAGTTGCCTAGGGAGAGAACTGCTGCTGCTGACTCAGGACTCTCTTTGTTTCGCTGCTCTCTCTCTTTCTCTCTCTCTCATTCCCTCTCTCCACTCTCTTTGCTGTCACACCCCTCCACATCTGCTGTCTTCCACACAGTTGTGCTCTCTCTCTCTCTCTCTCTCTCTGACACACTCACACACTGCCCCCCTTCTCATGTCGATTTAATAGCGACGCTCTCTCCATCTGCACGGCCGGGTTCGGAGCTCTCGTGTGATGAAAACAGATAAGTCCCAGAGAAAAAGACTCATAAATTTGCACCCGTCTTTCTCTCTCTCGCTCTATCTGTCTCTCTCTTTCGCACACCCCCGACCTCCCATTGACGGCACCCACAGTTCAAACGGTGCTAGATGTTGGCCGGCTTTCCAGATGCCCTCCACGTGCTGGCACCGCCATATTCGAAGACTTCTAAAAGCGTTCAAGGAGTCGGATCAGAAACCGATTAGATCTTCGTGACATCACAGCACACGGTTTAGAAATTGTCACACCCGCTCTGCCAAAGCGACAGACTGAAGCCGCGAGATAACCACAAGTTTATCTTCTCCTGCGTTTTTTCCCCCCTCTTTTTTCAGACTTACACAAGCAGCTATCTATAATCTACAACAAAAAGGGGGATAAAAAAAAAGGGGGTGGAGCATGGGGGTTGAAAGGGTACACGAAGAGGCTGCATGAAAATCACAGCATGAGACGTTAAATCAACTGTTCTGTGGCCCAATTTCTGGGCTTTCCATGTCTAGGAGCAAGTAACATCTAAATTATAACTGATACTGCCGGTCTCGTTTCTTGCTTGGCAGCCGCGAGCTATAAATTTGCCAATGCAGGTATGAGGACTTATCTCTTCGAGATTGCCGAGGCTGTAAGAGATGGGTGAGGGTGTAGAGCAGGAGACGGAGATACAGGTCAGACTGTCCTGCTAGCGACTAGTACGGGCTCGCACTTTTCAAGTCTTCAAATGACCTCTGTTGAGGTAACATTTGTTCTGGCTAATTAGTGGACACCAGGCCACATTTCCAGCGGAAGCGGGATCATCCATCACGGCGTTCCTGTTTAGCCCCTGATGCGCAGCAAACGATGTGTCCGTGAGCCGGGGTCAGCGTGCGAGACGCTCTGTTATCATTGGACGAGAAACGCGCTTTGTTTTTCGAGCTCTGTTTGGGGTGCGAGAGCGGAATTGAAGCGAAAGGAAATCTGAGGATGCACAAGCACATATAAACATGGAAAGAGAGAGAGAGAGAGAGAGGACCATCTGCACACATATGGAACAGCTTTACTTCATGCTACAGGAGCAAGAAGGCTATTAAGTACCATGTACAGAATTAGCGATTCCTAAAACAGCCTGTACACTGATTTAGCGCTGCGACACAGACCGAGCGTAGGAGCACGCTGTAGTGTTTATACGTATCACAATCTATCAAAATATCGTATCCATGTCCATGGAGGTTTCTTAACAATAAACGGGCGGAGCATTTGACGTGCATCCTTTAAGAAATTAAAATTCTCAGGAGCGCCGCATTGATTTGTTTCCCGTAACTGCAACTTTATGGGTTTTAGTGCTTTATTCACAGAACAAATTAAGCAAATGCGTTTCCTAAAACTGTCCCATATCATACTATAAACAACAGGCACATTATTACGAATACACGAGTCGCTTTACAGTTATGGAAAATTTATCAACACCTTCTGACCAATCAGAATGAAGAGTTGAATAAATACCGTGTCTGAGTCAAAACAGTACTGTGCATTGAAAGGAGACTCACTTATGCTATGTGTGTGTGTGTGTGAAAGAGAGAGAGAGAGAGAGAGAGAAAGAAGAGCTTGCGGTATGAGTCACACTTGTTAGTAGGGGTGACACAGTGTCATGGATTGTGACAGAGCCCAGACACTAGACACCAGCTGCAGCCACTCGTAAATAGACTGTTGTCTAGAGGGCACATGTGTCCGCGCCCCCACACTCTTCCACTTACACACACACACACACACATACACATTATATATATATATATATATATATATACACACACACACACACACATATACATGCACATGTACACTGAGAGGAGAGACACTCTCAATCTCAAATTGGCACGAAATACATCAGGACACACTTCATCCGAAACGCATTCGTGCAGACAGTTTTTTCTGGCAGGGACACAAACACACACACACACGCACACAGCATAACGACGCGGTTCGAATTCGAGCCTTGGGGAGTGAATTTAATTTAGGTTCATTTAACACTCCTAAGTTTAATGTGCAACTTGAACATGACTTCAGTAACCCTCATCAGTGGGACCCCTTGTTTGCGGTTAAGGTTGCCAGTTCTTGCCCTTAAGGGGGGTTAAGATCAGGGCGGTGTCAGTCCAAGTGTGTAGAGACACGGTATCACGTGTCTACAAGCTTATCTGTGCAGTGTCACCATGTTAGGAGAACATATATGAGCTCCTTTTTTATGTCTAGTAATCCACATGTTTACAGATGCCCCCAGTGCACACCAGGAGGGTGTTGGAGGCAGGTAAAAGTGGGGGCGAGCCGGCCTTGACGGTTAAGTGGAGTCCCTGCTGGAGGTGATGGGTTAAACGAGTTGCGCTTTCCTGCTGAGCCAGCACTCTGCCAAGTGCAAGGTTTCATTGTAGTAGATACGGAATGAAACTCCTGCGCATTAGTCATGGAAGTAATACTGAGGCTCCTCGCGGGGTGTTAACCGTTTCACCACCGCGCTCGTAAAAACACACACAAGTAGCAGTTTGACATGTCTCAACACTGAACAAACGCTGTGAATTACAAAAGGAAAAGAAAATTGGGGAAAAGGCAGCAAGTAGGATAATTAAATGTTAAAATAAAAAATTTGCAAGAGATTAACAGCTTATAGCGACTATATAGTTATAGGTACGCAAGTGATAACAGGTAGAATCGTCTCGCTGAAACATCACAACTTTAAGTGCAACCGTGAATGGACAAAAAAGTCACACTTTAATAAATAATAAATTAGCAAAATGTTGTATTTTAAGAGTGTGTTCACACTTGTAGTTCGGTTACAATAGTTTTGGTTCGCTAACTCGCTTAGCGTTCACGCTGGCATCTCCGACCTCGGACCAAAACGGACAACAGAAGGAATGTGGATTATATATGGTGGTATCTTTAGAAGAATTTATAAAATGCCTAATTGTACATTGCAAACAACACAAGCACAGCTCCAAATAATAAGAATAAAACGTCGGCTAATGAAGGCTAATGTTTTCATTTTGCAACTAGCTTTTATCCAGACAGCTGCCGATAGCGACCGTCCCACACAAAACAATAAATGAAGTAAATAAGCTTCTTTAAAAATGCAAGCGGTGATATTTAATCCTTTGATAGACCCTCCTCGCTCCTGCGTCTGCCTGCCTGGTACGAGATCAGTACAGCAGGGCTGCTATCAATACCGAGAGCGCTCAAAAACATGAATTCATTCAACTGTTGTACGGTCGTGAAGGTTTTATGAGTGCTCGTCATTGAACGCAGCCCTGCTGCGAATTTCTTAATGACCTTTTTGTTCCCCCAAAACTCATCCGGTACCTTGCTAACTAACCCACGTGACATATAGCTAGGACTTTTCCTCACCCGTTGTCCATCTAAACGTTGCCTCCTTTACGTTAGAAGTCTCAGATAGAGAATCGAGCAGTGATACCTAGAAGTTATTATTATTCAGGCATCAATATGATGTAATATTAGCAGACCTGGTTCGTTTACATATGTACATCACATTTCAATCGAACAGCTTAAAAAGGTTGGTCTTGCTTGGTGTGCCAAGGGCAGCGTTCACATTTGAAGAGAACCAAATATGTAAAGTGTGAAGTAAAGTGTCCTAAGAGGAATAAAACTTTTTTTAATAGAAAACACTCAAGGTGGCATTTTGATTGCTTATCTATACCACTCTATCCCTGTTATGTTTCATTCCTTATGTTGTATATTCTTATACTTTTCAAGATGGATGGTGACCATGGTGGCCATTTAGAAGTCGGCCATCTTGGATCCAACTTTTGTTTTTTCAATAGGAAGAGGGTCATGTGACACATCAAACTTATTTCACAAGAAAAACAATGGTGTGCTTGGTTTTAACGTAACTTTATTCTTTCATGAGTTATTTACAAGGTTCTGACCACTTATAAAATGTGTTCAATGTGCTGCCCATTGTGATGGATTGTCAATGCAACCCTCTTCTCCCACTCTTCACACACTGATAGCAACACCGCAGGAGAAATGCCAGCACAGGCTTCCAGTATCCGTAGTTTCAGGTGCTGCAAATCTCGTATCTTCACACCATAGACAATTGCCTTCAGATGACCCCAAAGATAAAAGTCTAAGGGGGTCAGATCGGGAGACCTTGGGGGCCATTCAACTGGCCCACAACGACCAATCCACTTTTCAGGAAACTGTTCATCTAGGAATGCTCGGACCGGTAGAGTTCCTCATCAGAAAATCTGATGTTGTTGGTTTGCACATACAAGCTTGGCACAGTTTTTACGCCGGATAACCTTCCTGACGCAACCCTCCCATTTTACCCGGTCCTTTCGCATGGCAGGAGAAACACCTACCACTTGGCCACCAGTGCCCACTTTGCATATTGGGTGAAATTATAGTCAGTTGATCATGATTTTTTAAAAAACGATTTTAAAAAAAATCATAAAAAATTAAAACGAGGCCTCCGAGTGGCGCAGTGGTTAAAGCGCTCGCCCTATCATCCGGAGGTCGCTAGTTCGAATCCCGGGTGATGCTGTAACCTCTCGCAGCCGGAGGCATAGAGAGAGCTGATTGGCCGAGCTCTCTCTGAGGGGAGGGATGAGAGGTACTTAGTGCTCCCACATTAATCACAGGCTCTACAGCCAGTCAGGGGCGTCTCTGAGCTCGCGCAACGGAGGGAGCGAATAGCGCTGTCCTCTGAGTGTGTTACGCCGCCCCCTAACGGTGCGCGAGCGAGCAGTTCGAAAAGATGCGGTCGGCTGGCGTCACGTGGTTCGGAGGAAACACGTGATAGTCTTCGGCCCTCCCGGCTGAGTGGTAGTAGTAGCCTTAATGTGGGAGCCCCCTAGTGACGGGGAGGAATTGGACACGACTAAATTAGGGAGAAAATCGGGGGAAAATCCAAAAAAAATAAATAAATAAATAAATAAATAAAAAATTTAAAAAATTAAAACGGAATCAAAGATGTACACTATATTGCCAAAAATATTCACTCGCCTGCCTTCACATGCATATGGCATCCAATTCTTCATCCATCGGGTTTAATATGATGTTGTCCTGCACTTTGCAACTATAACAGCTTCAACTCTTCTGGGAAGGATTTCCACAAGGTTTAGGAGTGTGTTTATCGGTATTTTTGACCACTCTTCCATAAGCACATTTGTGAGGTCCAAAATTAGCCAAAACAAAACACTAAATTCACCCCCTCATGTCTTTATGGACCTTGCTTTGTACACTGGTGTGCAGTCATGTTGGAACTGATGTGGGGTTCTTTATCAGTCATTGGGCTCGGGCTTGACTGCACACCAGTGCACAAAGCACAAAGTCCATAAAGACATGGATGAGCGAGTTTGGTGTGAAAGAACGTGACTGGTCCTGACCTCAACCCGGTAGAACAACTTTGGGATGAATTAGAGAGGATACTGTGAGCCAGGCCAACATCAGTGCCTAACCTCACAAATGCGCTTCTGGAAGAATGGTCGAAACGTCCCATAAACACTGGCCTTCTGACCAAGTTCTTTGTGGAAAGTTCTTCTTCCCAGAAGAGTTGAAGCTGTTATAGTTGCAAAGGTTGGGCCAACATCATATTAAACCCTACGGATTAAAAATTGGATGTTACTCAAGTTCATATGCATGAGAAGGCAGGTGAGCGAATACTTTTGGTAATATAGCGTATATATAAACACCCATCAGAGGTAACATTTTGACCCTTTTCAGTCGCTAAAATTCTTACATTTGCCAATTTTTTTTTTTTGCTTCCAACACGTCAACATCAAGAAAAAAAAAATCCCAGTGATACGAGATATTGTAAATGTATCTACTGTGACTTGAGTCAAATTGTAATGTCTAGACTACTGGGTCAGAGCAACTCCAAAACTGCGGCTCTTGTTGTTGAGATGTTCCCAGTTTGCAATGGTCAGGACTTGCCAAAAATGGTCCGAAAAAGAAAAAATGATGAATCGGTGACAGGGTTATGAACAGCCAAGTGTCACTGACACACATAGGGAGCGAAGGCTGTGCCGTGTAGTCAGATCCAGATGAAGAGCTACTGTATTGAATTGCTGGGTCCAATAGAAAGATTTCAGTAACACACACACGCACGGGCACACGCACACGGGCACACGCGCACAGGATTGCAGTTTTGGTGGCAAAAGCCAAGGAACCTACTCGATATTAGGCTCATGTGGGATGATTTGCATGCAGGGATATTCTTAATTACTGGCATCAATTGAATAAACTATACAGGAAATATTTCCAAATATTGTTTTGTCTAAGTGTTGTATAGAAGTTTCGGAATATACCGTTATGAGATGTGATCCTGTAGAGATATCTGTTTGGCGTGTTTCACAGGTGCACTGTACATGTATACCGTAGGTGTGAGGGAGAGAGAGGCCGAGAAGACTAGCTCAATGGTGAGAAATTTAAAGCGGCAGGCAGAGGGTGAAAGACTGCGGTGCAGACAGAGAGGAGGTAGAGACAAGAGGCTGATTTTTTATTATTTTGTTTTTTAAAGATAGCACAGGCTGGAAACTTTAAAAAGCTGGTTTCTCTTCTCATCCTCTCCAACCATTGTTTTTGTCCCTCTGTCTCTTTCTCTCTTTCTACTGCTGTCTCTCTCGACCAAACTTCAAACACACTCCCACGCCTGTTCGCAAAGAATTCCGACAGGGCAAAACGCAAACGCAAAAACCCAGCATCCTGCATCGGCGTTCCCTGAAGTACATGCATGCAGTCCTGATTAACCTCGCACACTATGCAACTAAGGATATCTTCCAGAACCTGGCGGTCTACAGAAACTCCGTATTGGCACGTAATAAACTGACTGACACAGCAATGACATATCAACGCCGACGAAGGAGCCAAGAAGTTTCGGTGCTGATTAATGGATGGAGAGAATAAAGACAACATCTGGTCGGATCCTCCCGAGACGCAGACCCCAGAGCTGCACGACTTTTTCCTCCTGCTGTTTGCCACTAGTTAACTAAAGGATCAGTATTAGTGACTGTAGAAACTAAACCAGGTCAATGAGCAGCATGTCTGTGCACGAGCACACTGTCTAGCTGCATATACTTATCTTTATTTATTTATCATCTTTATAGACACACACGTTATAACCTGCTCGGTTTTCAATGTATTTAAGCCATATTTTTTTCATTTACAGTATGTACCTGCTTTAATTTAGCCACCATTACTTTACTTTATATTACTTTAATAGATAATACACCAAGCATGGGTCCAAGATTGAGTAAAACGAAAAGACTGAACTATCTGCATGTTTGAAAATGAAAGATTTCCAGCTGGAATAGACAGGTAAGATTCTTGGACATGAAATTATTACAGTTTTTTCCATACCAGAAAGCCTTACACAACCCCGTTCCTACTCCTCCTAAATTCTTCACTATATATGTGTATATATATCCATAATCCGTGATTAATCACAATTTTTTAAATAACCTGATTTGTTAGTATTATAAACGTGCAATGTTGGAATCAAGAACTGCATGACAAACTGGTTAGAGAAAACAGATTACGTAGTTTTAAAACATCTCAAACATTAAAATCTCTTGAATGGGACCGGCACTACATGCAATGGTTGGGAAGGATGGGGTGTGGCAACCCACCGCTGGCCTGGCTCAAACCTGGATCCAAAGTTCCCTTTCGGTTTTTATAATGAAACTTGCCATTCAGCACACCTGGTGATGTTTCCTCAGTCATCTTATTATCCACGCTAAACGTCCCATTATCACACACAGCTGGGTAACGTGATCATGGGAAGCCATTAGGGTCAAATATGGTCATATGATTAATTTGCTTAAAAAATAAAATAAAAAATAGTAAAACGTTAACATTTCTATATTAGTATGCATCAATACTGACAGCCCTATATAAATAGATATATAGATATACACACGTGGACAAAACTGTTGGTACCCTTCGGTCAATGAAAGAAAAACTCACAATGGTCACATAAATAACTTTAATCTGACAAAAGTAATAATTTTAAAAAATTCTATGAATGTTAACCAATGAAAGTCAGACATTGCTTTTCAACCGTGCTCCAACAGAATTATTTTAAAAAATAAACTCATGGAACAGGCCTGGACAAAAATAATGGTACCCCTAGAAAATACTGAAAATAATGTGACCAAAGGGACATGTTAATTCAAGGTGTGTCCACTAATTAGCATCACAGGTGTCTACAATCTTGTAATCAGTCAGTGGACCTATATATAGGGCTCCAGGTAGTCACTGTGTTGTTTGGTGACATGGTATGTACCACACTCAACATGGACTAGAGGAAGCGAAGGAAAGAGTTGTCTCAGGAGATTCGAAAGAAAATTATAGACAAGCATGTTAAAGGTAAAGGCTATAAGACCATCTCCAAGCAGCTAGATGCTCCTGTGCCTACAGTTGCACATATTATTCAGAAATTTAAGATCCATGGGACTGTAGCCAACCTCCCTGGACGTGGCCGCAGGAGGAAAATTGTTGACAAATCAAAGAGACGGATAATCCGAATGGTAACAAAAGAGCCCAGAAAGACTTCCAAAGAGATCCAAGGTGAACTTCATGCTCAAGGAACATGTCAGATCGCACCATCCGTCGTTGTTTGAGCCAAAGTGGACTACATGGGAGACGACCAAGGAGGACACCATTGTTGAAAACAAATCATAAAAAAGCCAGACTGGAATATGCCAAACTACATGTTGACAAGCCACAAAGCTTCTGGGAGAATGTCCTATGGACAGATGAGACAAAAATGGAACTTTTTGCCAAGGCACATCAGCTCTATGTTCACAGATGGAAAAATGAAGCATATCAAGAAAAGAACACTGTCCCTACTGTGAAACATGGAGGAGGCTCTGTTATGTTCTGGGGCTGCTTTGCTGCATCTGGCACAGGGTGTCTTGAATCTGTGCAGGGTACAATGAAATCTCAAGACTATCAAGGGATTCTAGAGAGAAATGTGCTGGCCAGTGTCAGAAAGCTGGGTCTCAGTCGCAGGTCATGGGTCTTGCAACAGGACAATGACCCAAAACACACAGCTAAAAACACCCAAGAATGGCTAAGAGGAAAACCTTGGACTATTCTAAAGTGGCCTTCTATGAGCCCTGACCTCAATCCTATTGAGCATCTTTGGAAGGAGCTGAAACATGCTGTCTGGAAAAGACACCCTTCAAACCGGAAACAACTGGAGCAGCTTGCTCATGAGGAGTGGGCCAAAATACCCGCAGAGAGGTGCAGAAGTCTCATTGACAGTTACAGGAATCGTTTGATTGCAGTGATTGCCTCAAAAGGTTGTGCAACAAACTATCAAGTTAGGGGTACCATCATTTTTGTCCAGGCCTGTTCCATGAGTTAATTTTTTTTTATAATTCCGTTGAAGCATGGTTGAAAAGCAATGTCTGACTTTCATTGGTTAACATTCATAGAATTCTTATTTATTATTACTTTTGTCAGATTAAAGTTATTTCTGTGACCATTGTGAGTTTTTCTTTCATTGACCGAAGGGTACCAACAATTTTGCCCGTGTGTGTATACACACAATGGAACCTCGGATTGCGAGTTACCCTATTTGCGAGTGTTCCGTAGTTTTTTTGCGAGTGTGAAACTTTTTAATAATATTTGACTTGAAAACAAGCGATTCTTGATATACGAGTTCCGAGTATCATCAAGTATCATGTAGCGCGCATGCGTTTCTTGTTTTGATGAACAGCAAGATACACAGCGGGCCGTTTTTAGAGTTGACGATTCCAGAAGTTATGTCAATATTTACATACGAGTTCCTCGTATTCAGAGTCGCCTTCTGAGAGTACTATTCGGGTTATCCAAATTCACAAAGCGTGATAGTTTAATAGCCATCCAGGCTGTTTAATAGCTGTAGCAGAGACAAACCCGAAAAAAATAGAATATTTTTTAGAAAATATGAGGGGCATTCAAAAAAAGTCCAAACTGGAACATTTAATTGTGCAAAATAATAGAATATAGTTATTAAAGAAAAAACTTTTTTTTGGATTGTGAGTAACTTGCAAAAACAAGCAAAAAAATAATTAACTATTAACTTTATATTTAATAATTAATTTTAACTTGATAAACGAGCGAGGTCTTGACATACGAGTAATGCGCATGCGCTTTGTCTACCGAGTGTCACGTGATCACAACTGAGCCAATGGTTCTTCTCTTGCACGTGCTGTGGAATTGCGGGTAATCGCGTACCATGCTCGGTCTCATAGTCAATTCCATGCGCGTGTGTAATGTTTACTATAACACTGTGACCATGTGTGTGTGTTTGTAGAGTATGTGTATATACACACACATGCACTATATTGCCAAAAGCATCGTCTGCCTTCACATGCATATGAACTTGAGTACAATCCAATTATTCGTCCATAGGGTTTAATATGGATTTTATTTGGCCCACCATTTGCAACTCTTCTGGCATGGCTTTCCATATGGTTTAGGAATGTGTTTACAGGAATTTTTGACTAATTCACCTATTTCGTTTTTCCTAATTCAGTTGTAGCCAATTCCTACCTGTCATTATGCCACTCCTCCATCAAGCTTACATCTCAACCAATAGCTATCAGCTATCAACACCAACACCATGAGCAATCAATATGGAGATTTCATCAACACTAGGTTGTAAGATTAGTATCACAAATGATTAAAAACAATGCTTCTTGGTTCTCTGACCGCACATGTGAGTGTGATTTTGTGTGTGTGTGCGTGTGAATATGTGCATGTGATTGCGTGTGTCTGAGTGTGTTTTTCTTACCCCGGTCTTGTCACACAGTCGGAGGGTGTTGAAGGAACCCATAGTAAACACCTCGCCGTCAGGAGCCCAGGCCACAGAGGTGACCGGGTAGTCGTGGGGGGAGGACGAGTAGAGGGGCCGTCCGTAACTGTCCCACACCTGATTTAGGGCGAGAGACGGGGAGAGAGAAAGTCTGCACTTAGCAAAGAATAACAACAGGTACAGTATGTTGCTTCATGAAAATAATCAAATTACAGAGTTTCATGATTTATTCCTTTTACACCACATCACAAATTTTCCTGCATTGTTAAACTATACATGATAATTGAAATCTATTTCATCTTTGTTTTTCTGCTGTTCCCTTTCAGGGGTTTGACAGTAAATCATCTGCCTCCATTTAACCCTATTCTCTGCGTCTTCTTCTCTCACACTAACTAATTTCAGTAATTGTTTAGAACAGGGGTGGGAAATTATATTTCCCCTGGGGCCAAATGAGAAGCAGAAAATATTGTAGAGGGCCGGATGCTTCGTCTCGTAATGCCGACTCACATTGTACTTCCTAAACACGGCGACCTGTTCTCCACAAGCTACACACACAGGTTTACCCCCGACTTCAGTAAATAAATATTTAGTAGTCCATAGTTTCTTGAAACCACAGCCTTCAGCGTCCACCTTTCTTTTTTAGGCATGTGCAAACATTTTGAAGGGTTACCATTGCAATGACTTGTTGCTAATCACATGCACTCAGACTTGTTTCAGAGTACCTGTACGTAAACAACGCACGCACACTGTAAACAAGTTTCAAAGTAAAAGCACTGCTGTTTTAGTCCATGCAGTATGCAAAATTTTGAAAGTAGGTTTTATTTTCTTAATTCCAAGCAACCTTTCCCGGGCCAGTCAGTAGGGCCGCGGGCCGTATTTGGCCCCCGGGCCTTAAAATGCCCTGGTCTGGTTTAGAACATCACATAAGTTCCTGTTTAATTACATTATGGCACCTAGAAACAGTGTTTCCTTTTAAGGCCAAAAAAAAAAAATTCATTAAAACATTGTCTTAACAAAGCAATAAAATGTAAATTGTATACATGATTACGGCATCATAATGAGCATGTGCATGGCAGTATGAATAGTCCTTATATAAGAAATATGAGGGACGTTCAGGTCAAACCGGGACTGGTGATGAAATGTGATGAGAAGGTAAAAAAAAAAAAGAAAAAAAGATGATTTTGGCATTCCTATTTTTTAGACATTTTAATTTTGTAATGTGCCACAGCCAGATTTCATTTCACTTCGAACAATTCATACTTGAACTGCTGCTATAGACTTTGTTAAAGAATCGACAACGTGATTAGCTTTATGTAAATTGAAGTCATGTGTGTAACACTAACTGGATTTTATTTATTTATTTATTCATTCATTCATTCATTCATTTAAATGTATTTATTTATTTTTAAAAATTGTGTGTGCCTGTGTGTGTTTACATTTCTTTACTCTGTGATTCATTTATTATTCATTTTGTGTGTCCCTCCCCCTTCACATTTTGAACTCTTGAAACATTGCATTTGTTTGTTTTCATAATTGAATTTCTAATAAAAAGTTATTAACAAAATAGAAAAAGAAAAAAAAAGATACAGTAACATGGTTTACGAGTGTTCCGCAAACCGAGCAAAGATTCTTAATAAATTTTTTATCGGAAACCGAGCAAGTATTAGTTTACGGGCGCCGAGTATCATGCATCACACATGCGACTCTTATTTTGACACAGAGCGGCAAGTGATCACAACTGAGCCAATGATTTTTCTCTCGCTTGCGCTGCGGGAATTATGGGTAATCGTCTCCCCTGCGTCCCCTGTGTCAAAATAAGAGTCCCCTGCTGCGTCTTAGTGCTCGTCTCTTATAATCAACATCTCCGTCTCTCTTCTGTTTGCGCGGCGTAATTTGACACTGTGGCCCACACACAACGACACACACAGACTTACTTTGTGTATGCGTGTGCGCGTAATTTGACACAGATACACAGACACACACACACACACACAGACACAGACACACACACACACACAGACAGATCTCCCCGGCGCTTTACACACACGCTTTATTTACACAGAAAACACTTTCAAAGGTAAGGTGCCGGTTCATTTTTTATTTTTTACTTTACAGCAGTGATTTCGTTAGTATGCTCACGCAAGAATCATTAGAGAATCATATAATTATTTTTTTCTCCGTTAAAACAATGTTTGCATTGTGTATGTTAGTTGTGAAACTTAAAAAGCGAGGTGTGGGAGGGAGAAGGAGTTTTACTGTTTAAGATGAGGCGAGGGGCTAATTCCACACACACACACACACACACACACACACACACACACACACACACACACACACACACACACACAGACACACAAATACAAGGCACCTGCGCACACAAACGGAAACACTTAACTGTCTGGATTTATTTGTACTTTTTTTTTTTTAATGTTAAGTGCAGGTTAATTTGTTTTATTTTTACTTTATATGTTGTATTAATTATTTTTATGTATTTATTGTTTTGGGCTGTAGAATGAATAATTTGAGTTTTCATTATTTCTTATGGGAAAAGTCTATTTGGTTTACGAGTGTTTTTGGAATACAAGCCCGCTTCCGGAACAAATTATGCTCGTAATCCAAGGTTCCACTGTACATTTTTAATTTATTTTTATTTTAACCGTGATAAAATGATTATCTCTGGAACATTCTGGAACACCTGATTCTTGAAAATCAACGGATAATTTGTGACCAACTTGCAGAAGAGACGTGTCTGTCTGTATATACAAATTATTTATGAAAAATGATTACAGGAAAATGATTACAGGAACTCGGCTGGGTGTTGCTGCCGCATCCTCCCCCCGTACACAGTCCTGACCTCACTCTAAGCCATTTCCACATGTTTGGGAGTTCCTGGGAGGCCAGCGTTTCAGTCATGAAGCAGGTAGTCACGACCACGGCTCCAGCTTACCGAGAAAACATTCTACTTTGATGGTATCCAAGTTCTCGTGAAATGCGGGATGAGTGCATTAGTGCGGCAGGGGAGTAGAGAAGTAAAGGAAGTTTTTAACTCTCACAGTTGTGTTCTGCACAATCAGAAGTCCCTGTCTGACTTGAACGCTTGTCCGACTTCACCTTATAATATGAATGCATACTTTCTGATTCTCTGTGGATTGTTATTTCTGACACGAGTGCAAAAAAAACAAAAAACTAAATGTCTTACCTTATATTTACAGTCTTCACCTCCAGACAGAATGAGATCGTTCACAGGATTCCAGTCCACCTTTAAAATGATGCCATCGTGACCTTTCCACTGCGGATATAAAAACAGAGGCGCGTGTTTATAATCCTATATCTGTGATAATCCCTACTAATCCCTACGCTGTATCCGAGCTGCCATGTCCAGATTGTTTTATTGTCTCAGGCATTGATTACCGACAGTGGTAAGATTTAACTTGTGCTATGAACCGATATTAAATACCGGTTCATAGCACAAGATGCTTTAACATCATCCACATGTGACTCAGCTTGATGTGGCTTTGCGGGAGTATTAAAGCTTATTATTCAGGTTGTAGTCAAAGGCCTAGAGTTTCACCTATGACCCCATAGCTCACTGGAGTGACTGTAACCATAACCTGATAAAGGCAGCCACATTACTGCAGACATCATCAGGAAGCATGCTTTGACTACAACCTGGGTAACATGCTTTAACACAGTACGCCTGCAAAGCCACATCAAGTCACATGCGGATGATGGTACTTTTGAATCATTGAATGAATCATGAATCATGAAGCGGTATTTCTGAGACAATAAAACAATCTGGACATGGCGGCTCAGATACAGTTCAGGCGAGGATTCAGAGCACATGCTGCAACGACTGGAGTGACGCCTCAGAGCGCATGTTCTCAAGATGCTGTTGAGCTACTGTACATCCTCTACATTCATTCATTCATCATTACTAACTGCTTTATCTACATCTTATCTTAGAAATAATGGGCACAAAGTAGAAATACACCCTTGATCATGGAGCACCATTCACGCACACACACTTTGCAAAATTTAATTCATACAGACGTGCTTTTTTTTTAGGTCTGTAGGCAAAACTCTGCTCAAAATTAAAAGGAAAAAGAGAGAGAGAGAGAGAGAGAGAGAGAGAGAGAGAGAACCCTCCATCCTGTAAACTTTACCCACCTCATTGCTTTATAAAAAGTTCAGACACTGGAGATACCTTCAACAAAGCTACCAGTCAAAAGTTTCCAGTCAACACCTTCTAATTCTGTGGTCTTTCCTGATCTTTATTTCTTTCTACATTACATTGTAAAACAAAATATGCAATAATTTTCTTTGAACAGTTGATATTGAGATGCATCTGCTAGTCATGATCCTTCATAATCTGAGGTGCTGTTTGTTATATGGCGATTTCTGAGACTGGTAACTCTATATGATCTTGCAGCAGAAGTAAGTTTTGGTCTTGCTTTCCTGGGAAGGTCTTCATGAGAGCCAGTTTCAACATGGTGCTTGATGGGTTTTGCACATGCACTTGACAATACTGTTCTTGCTGACCTTCATGTCTTATAATAACAACAGGCTTTGTTACTTTATTAAGTAATTCCATATGTGTTATTTCATAGTTTTAAAATCTCCAGTATTGCTCTAGAATGTAGAAAATAAATCAATAAAAAAATAAAAATAAAAAAACCCTGAATTCAAAAGGGTGTCGAAACTTTGTGTACTGTACATATATTTAAAAAAATTAAGAAATAAAAAAAAAACTTCTCAAAAGTAGTGCCTTTAGTTCCTGTTGGTACAAAAATGTATACAACTAGAAGATTGTTTTATAATAAACCAGCTCCAGGTGATCTCCAAACCTGCATCATAAAAAAATAAGCAGAAAATGGTATTAATTTGTAATTCTAAGAAAAATAGGAGGCTACACACAGTGAAAAAAAAGAGAGACATATAGGTTAGAGTTAGTGCAGGACGAAACAAAGAAGAGAAAATTGTACGGAGAGAGGAGTAATATTGAGGACGTGTGCTGAAACAGCTGATACACCGGCCTGTCTGTTCTCTGTTACGGTAATTGCTTCAACTTTGAGTAATTGAAACAGCACCGTGGGTTCGTTTTGCAGTTGGCCACAGAGAGCAGGAATCGACCCCCACTTTCATGCTCCGGGATCCTATTTTCGCTCATGTTAAAGACTCGTATTAAATAATGCACTCGGGTCCAAGTGCTGACTTATAGGTCGGGGGTTCACGGCCCCACAGCCAAGTGATTTGACAAACACACGCGTACGTTAAAACAAAGCAGGTACCAACCATCTAGACTGAAGGGGTTGTGTTTGCGTGTGTGGGTCCGTCTATGTGCCGCCATTTATATCTGTCGTTTTCGTTGGCGGTTATTTACAGGGTCGTGTTGCCGGCTTGATGCCCGACTGTATCCGAGCACTTGGGGGTGAAGAACCTTGCTCAAGGGTTCAACCTGGCGACGTCGGGGCTCAAACCGGGGACCTCCTGGTCAGCAGTCCAACACCGAGCCGCCCCTAGGTGCATTCATTTTGCATCAATTTAAATTTCTTTCATTTACACATTAGTATGTTTTCACGTTGGATAACACTATAATGGTAAGAATTAGTCCTCACTTTGTCTCTACCTAGGTCTGTCTCTAACTTATCCAGCTATCTGACCTCCTCATCATCTGTACTCTCTTCCAAGACAGATCGACTTTTATGCTAATACCATCTTGTAGCTTAAAACGGACCAACATGAGGTTTAATAACACTAAACTCTCATGATCTTGATTGAGTTGATGCGTGTATTACAGTAGTAGTGTGTATCTACGCTGCCTTTATGATTTAATGGCTTTCCACAGGCTGAGGTGAGCCAGCGAGCAGGGGTCACAGGGTCACAGTCAGGGTTACGAGGTCATGCCTCTACAAACTGACAGCTGTTGCTCGGGGAGGGATGGAGAGAGATCCGTCTAAACCCCTCGGCCTGTTTACTCAACATGCCTGCTGCAGTTCAGCGCCCGGTGCAACAATAAACACAGACGTTGCACCACCAAGTCTTTAAACTGCTCAACTTAGTGCATACACACACTCACTCACACACGCTAATTGGGTTTGGGTTTAGGAACAGCTATGTTGGTAAATGAAGGTAGAAAAAAAAATTTCATCATACTTGAAACCCACATCACTGTGACTGTGTTGTAATGCCAAATCTCCCTCTCTCACACACACACACACACACACACACACAGATTTGCATGATTGAATTAGCGTCAGGTTTTTCAGATAATAAATAAATTTAACAGTTAGAAATTCTGATTGTGCAGATTAACAAAGCACAGTTATGAGAGTAAAAACTCCCTTTATTTCTCTATATATTCCCCTGTTACACTAATGCACTTATCCCAGTGTTTCACTTCTGCTTGGGTACCATCAAGATACACTGGTCTGATGTCTCAGTACACTGGAGTCATGAAACACTAGCCTCCCAGGAACACCTTTAATGGCCAAACGTGTGGAAATGTGAAAAAACATTTCAAATTTAAATTTCAATCTCAAATTCAATATGATTCAAACATTTCAATATGAAATGTTGAAATGTGAAATGTTTATACGACTGCTTGTGACCTTAAGACAAAAGATTATCAATAAGAAATAAATTATGGAATAAAATAAGAAATTAAATATGAAAATATATAGCTATCAAAGATAAGAACAAAATATTAAATATAAAAAATACATTCTCCTGTACAAATATAGAAAATATAGAAAACTTTAATTGTAGAAATAGAAATCTAATTTAAATAGAAATGTCCAGGAGTGTGTGCAAATGTGCATGAATGTGCAATGTGCAAAAAATTAAATACAAATGTTTAAAACGTGTGCAAATATTGACCTTGATAGTATTTATATGGCGTTTTTATTCTCATGACTGCGTTCTGTTATTCTGCATAAAAAGTCCTGGTCGGTCTTAAACACCACTCGGAATTTAAACTTAAGAGTTTTTTAAGAATGTAAGAGCATGTTTAACTTTAATTTAACTGTTTAGCTTATATACTTCAGCTTTAATAATAAGCTTTTCTCTAGTTTTATATTTGTCGTACTGTATAATGGAACATTTTATGAACGTTAATAAGTAATTTATTATTCATTAATTTGCAAATCATTTTCTAAACTGGAATCTCCATCTTTTTTTTCATCTTTTAGCTCCATATATGGAGGTTTGAACACCTACTGATGATCAAGTAATCGAGGGCTGATGATTAGTGGCATCTGGCCGGCCAACTTACCCTCTTAAATCCTGTGGAAGCAGTAAGGGAGTAATTGGTATTGCCTACATGTTTTTTTTTTTTTTTTTTGGCTTCATTTTTGTTAAATAACTAATGGTATGGTGAAGAAAGTTACACGTTGTTTTTCGTCAGAGGTTGTATTTGCGTAACACTAAGAACCGCTGGATCAGATGATTTTTATTACATTTCTAAACAAAAAAAGCTAGAATTAAAAGAGGGGGCACTAACTTTTGAACATGACCATATATGCAAGCATACATACATACAGTATTTATTTTCCACAATCTAGAACAATACTGTTTTTTTTTTCAAAACTATGAAATAATATTGCATTATGTAATTAACTAACAACAACAACAATAGTTAATTGTTATTTTAAAATATGAAGGTCAGCTGTTCTGGAAGAGTTCTTGCAAAAACAGTATTGTGTCGAGTGCATTTGCAAAACCCATCAAGCATCATGATGAAACTGGCCCTCATGAAGACCTTCCCAGGTAAACAAGACCAAAACTTCACAAAAAAAAAATAATAATAATTTAGAGATACCCGCCTCAGAAATCTTACCACTCACCACTGCAGTTTAGTTCTAGCTAGACTTTGAACATTGCTACCACAAAGCAATATAAATGAGATACATGATGAGAACATGATGCGAGACTATATTTGGGTGCTGACAGGTCAAGGTGATTTACATTTCAGTTGTAAATCTCGAATAAACTCACTACTCGGTTATAAACATTTTTGTTCTTTCTTTTTTTTTTTTTTTAAATGCACATGTAAGTCTTGATCCAAATGTTGTTTCATTCAGACCTTACATAAATGAAAACTTGCCTGGTTAATTTTTTTTATTTTATTATAAAAAATTTTAAAAAAGCAAAAAAAAAAAAAAACACTTCGTGCTGACTCATAAAATCTTACACTTTTATAGTTATAGTGACAAAGTAGGCGAGATGGTCTGAGCCGGGCTTTATGTATTTCTGCTGATGTTGGGAGAGATGGAGGAAAAAGTAATCGCACTTGTCAAAGGAAATCCTGTGTGATACAGGGATTAAAATCTATTATGGCAGCTCGTGGTGAGCCACGTATCAGTGCGCTGTTTGGCATGCATTACTGAGATTACTGATTATACATACACATAATGCAGAACAGTGCAGTTTCAGTGAATGCCAAAAAGTGAAACTAGTGAGCGCAGCAGTTTCTCGCCACTCTCCGGTGCGTTACCTGCAGAGATTTGGAGCTGGGCTGCAGAGGTTTGATGATGAGCTGCCGGCCAAAGGTGTGAAGTATCCGGTCCGAGTCTGGACCCCAAGCCACGGAGTACACAGGGCATCCTGAATGAGGTGGAGACAAAGAGATTCATCGGTTTGCATATCAGACAGCGCCGAACAGCAAGATACCCAGCAGGCGTTTTTTTTTTTTTTTTTTTGACGATTTAAGTCCAGAAGTTACGTCAATACTTGCACAGGGCAAGTTCCTCATATTCAGAGTCGCGTTACGCAGGTGCTTAAACTGAGAGTACCGAGAGTACTATTCGGATTATGCAAAATCACAATGAGTGCTAGTTTAATAGCTAGCCGGGCTGTTTAATAGCTGAGACAGGGATGGATTTTAAAAATAACAGCACAAAAAAATTTAATATATGCTCTGCGAATTTTGCAAGGCAAGCAAAATTTTTTAATTAATTTTAACTTGATAAACGAGCGAGGTCTTGACATACAAGTAATACGCGTGCGCTTTGTCTGCCGAGCGTTACATGATCATAACTGAGCCAATGGTTCTTCTCTCTCTCTCTCGTGCTGTGGGATTGTGAATAATCATTTACTTTTGTGACAAAAAGAGACTCTTCTTTAGTAACTGTACTGCACCAACGACCTCTTTTGAAGAAAAAGGTTAAAAAGGCTGTAGCAGTGCAAGAGATGAATCTGTTTAACAACAACGCAACGTCACATTTCCGCGAAATCCTCAGGAGGCGGCAAAAGAAAGTGTGATTAAAGAGTTTCCTTCTTAAAGATTCCAGTTCGCTGGCAAGAGATACGTTTGCACACACTGTCAAGTTAACTGTGAATTTGCACATCAACTTCTCCTTCAAACTCGAAAAAGCCATAGTCAACTACAGGGGACATGAGAATCAACGCTGGAATCACATTTAATTCTTGTGTCTGACAGCTTTGCAGGTTACACAACAATCATTCAAAGTGGATTCAACTAAATAAGTGATGGATTCAGCTAAGTGAGGTCGATAACCTTAAATGAAAAACCACAACAAAAAAAAAGTACATCACTATTTCTAATAAATATTAGTTAAATAAAATTTAAACGAATACAACAAAATTATTTAACTAAGCTTAAAACATACTATTCCATTAACCGTTTAGGAGACACAACATCATATTACATTTTTTGTGAAAACATGCAAACAACAATCATAGCATAACAAATTACTGTTTCTCTCTTGTATTGAGCAGAATGGTAATTAAATCAAATATCAAATAACTCAGATTTAAGTGATAATCAGCAACATACACAGACCCTATACTGTGACCTCATACTGTAGTTACTTAGGAGTGGAGTCTGTGATGTGGCGATTCTGTCACAGATGGTGCTTGTACATTTTCTCCATTAGTGACTGTGAGGTGTTGCATACTGTGATGTCATACTCTGAGCGTGTCACAGTAGTTCCCTGTAGAATGACTTCAGCTTCACCATTTCACTTATTTTAACTTTACACACACACACACACACCTCACAGAGTGTGTCCTGCACAGTATCCCCTCCCCACCTCTTCTGTCTCGTCTTACACCAGCCAGGATTCTTTTCAAAGGTAAGGTGCAGGTTCGTTTTGTTTTTGTTTTTTTATTTTGTATTAGTATTTTTATATGAATTAATTAATATAGATTTAATAGAATGAATATAGGTATTGTATTTTTATATGAATATTTCTGAACCATCTGTGTTTCCATTAGTTCTCATGAGGAAATTCGCTTTGATATACGACTGCTTTTGATTATGCTCTGTATTTCTCTAAAATAATCCCCCGCTATACTAATGCACTTCACTTGGGCTTGGATCCCATCATGGTAGAAATATTTCTTGGTATGGCAGAGCCATGACCAGACTGCCCTCTTCATGATTGTAACGCTGGCCTCCAAGGAACTCCTTGAATGGCCCAAACCTGTGGAAATGGCTCAGAATGAGGTCAGGACTGTACAGGGCATGTGACGGAGTTCCTGTTATGTGCAAGTGATGTTGGTGAATGATTGTGTGTACGGTTCCCACAGATAGATGCGTCTCTTGGTGACAAGTTATCCGTCAATGTTCTGATTCATCTTCAAAGTCTTCTTTAAAATGTGCACAGTTTGGATGTTTACTGTGGCTAAGAATCTCATCACTTGACTGCGCTTCTATAAATGTGTCAATCGCCTGAGTCTTGGTTTGACTCGAACGTCCCTCAAATATCTTGAACCATAAGGGTGTGTTTTTTTTTTTTTTTGTCAAATGTTATATGATGTAACATTAAAGCACGAACCGTCCTTGTGGTGGCTGTGATTTAAAAATTTCCAGAATAGCACTTGATGCAGTACATCGTCTTATGGTGAGTTTCTTTCTTTGTAACTTTTCCTAACCTTAAAAAAAACAAAAAGAAAAACAGACCCTGTTTTCAAGGAGAAGCTGACTGAGTGCTTGGCTTGAGCCGTCCTTTGCTCTCTTTTATCTACCTTGGTTTTACACCAGACGCGAAGAGGCACTGACAAAAGACGAGATCTCTTATACAAAACCCTACAACGTGGGTCGTTTCGAGCCTCTGCACAGGCTGTACCCCGAAGGAATGCAAAGAGCAAAGCAATACTGCACACATCAGAGCACACCACATGAAGAGAGGCAGCTAAGCAAGAGAAACCTGCCTGGAACAAGACATGTGCACGTGTGTAAAAAAAAAAAAAAAAAGCGAGAGGGAGAGAGAGATAAACTGACATTTAACCCTGCCCCAGGTGTTTGTGGTTTCTCACAAATGCCAAGAGGTCACATGGTCTTGGGTTGACAGAAGGCAACGGGAGCGGAGGGTGATGAGTTCCCGCTGCTCTCCCGCTGCACACCTCCCCCGTCCTTCCCTCTCTCTCTCTCCCCATTTCTTTCTCTTTACTCCCAGAGGGGTCAGGGTTACATCATCACTCCTCCAAACTCAACAATGGCCCCCAGCTGTACCTGTGACTCCTCCCACAGAGAACGCGAGAGGGAGCAAGGAGGAAAGAGAAAGAAAATGAGACGAGACGAGTGCAAATTTATGAGAGACGCAGTAAAAGGCAGCCACAAACACACCTAGACACGTAAAGAAAAACATGAAGAGAGAAAGGAGAGAGAGAGAGCGAGAGAATGTGCACGCTACACACAAAAACATGGTATAAGAGTGAGAGAGGTATAAGACAGAGAGACACACAGAGAAACAGAAAGACAGGGAGAGACAAAGAAAAATATACAGACACAGAAAACAAGAGATTTAAACAACAAACACGGAGACACAAAAGAAGACGAACTGAGAGACACAGAGAGAGACAGTATGAGAGAGACTGAAGACAAACACAAAAAGAGACAGAGAGCGATAGGGTGAGACATAAAGAGATAAAGTGTAAGAGAAAGAGCGACAAACACAATCAAAACACATAGACAGTGATAGACAGACATAGTAACATTTATATATAGAGAGAAAGATGCAAAAAGAGAAAAAGAGACACAGGCTGTCTTTGTGCTGTTGTGTAGATGGACTCTTGATTAAATGTGCATCGTCAGTGTGCATCCTTCAGCCATCAGCTTCCTCACTCAGTTGATACACACAGCAGAACACATGAGCTTTCCAGAAGTGTCCAGTGACATCAATTATCTTAAGTGCATTTAAGACTTCATGTCCCCGATGAGACGATTACTAAGTGAACGCTGTGTGCTGAATAGAAAACTGTCTCATTGTTTTAAACACTGTTTTTTATTTTGTTGCATAAAACACTACTCATTAGAAACTTTATGTTGCTTAGAATAAAATGGATCTCGTGCGGTCACGGATTTCTCATCGAGAACCTGCGTGTCATTCTGGAGAACAAAATAAACGCTAAATGTTATAGCGTCAAAAATATGATGTATTTAAGCAATGTGTAGTATGTAGCAATGGCGTGCACATTCTATTTATTTACCGCTGTTCATGTTTGTCCTCGTGCTGTTTAAGATGTTATGAAGTTGAAACTGACTTTCTTTATCTTTAGTAGAGATGCCCTGAGTGTGTACAGCAGGATTAGGTTATTAAAATGAACTTCTATGTGTCTTGACTCAGATGCAAAGTGTAAGAAGGGGCGAGGTAATGTCCGTGACTGACGTTTCTGCACATGCTCACTTCACTGCTCCAACCTCACTACAAGCTACACTTGATTTTAGTGACAGCTTTCTTACCCATGAGGATTGTGAGCCAGGACCTTTGATTTGACATCATCGGTAGCTACTGTAAGAGGAAGTTAAACTACAGGCTTAGTTGAGACCATTATTAGCAGATAAACCCTAGAGTTTTGTGTAAAAGATCCAGTAGTGCCTGCAGTGGTTGGGTCGAACCCGTTTCCTCAGATCCAAAAGTCAACAACCTAGAGCCTTGGCTGCCTGAGCCACCACTCCCTTATATTTAATGTATTCTTGTAAAAATAGTTCCCTTATAAGGTAGCTCCAGCACACAATTCTGGTTTGGTTTCATCCAAACTTACTAAAAATCTAGAAGCCTTTGATAATGAGACTTGTTCAGAACACCTGTTGATGTTTCCTCGGTCATCTTTTTATCCGGGGAACCATGCTGTGATCATGGGAAGCCATTAGGGTCAAACTTGGTCATATGATTAATTTGGATGAAAAAAATCAGCTGATTGTAGACGGTCTAAGTACAAGTTAAATGCAACATCAGACGAACAACCTAAACAATTTTTCGCCATGCAATTACTGATTTAATATTTGGCATTAAGGTCAAACATACGACACTGTTGCAGAAGTCTTGTGGTTTGTTCAGTCGTGTTTCCATGCTTCTTTGTTCTAATTGTGCCATCATGGACTTTTAAACATGCTTGATGAGGCCTGTAAGGGCTGAGATATAACTTTTGTTTGTTTGTTTTTTTTATTTCCCTGGGTATTGCACGGTATTGATTTTGACCTTGGGATGAATGTACAGAAACGTCCACTCCTGGGAGGACTGGCAACTATCTTGGATGCTTTCCACTTGTAAAAATGAATCTTTCTCTCCTTAAACTCCAAATAGTTTGGAAATTGTTTTATAACCCTTCCCAGTTTGATGTGTAGCACCAGTTGCTTCTCTAAGCCCATTGCTTATGTCTATCCCTCTTGGCATTGTGTTAATACACACCTGAATGCTCCAGACGAGCAAAATGCCCAAACTTCAGCTTTTTTTTTTTTTTTTTCTGCACACCTGCCGATGATCAGTTAATCAAGGGCTGATGATTAACAGCACCGGGTTGCAACTTTCCTTCTTAAATCATGTGGAAGCAGTAAGGGGGTACCTTAGTATTACCTAGATGTTTAGTTTTATTTTGGGTATCATTTTTGTTAACTAAATTTGTATATTATTATTATAAAGAGGTTATATGTTGGTGTTCATCTGATATCATACTTGCCTAATATGAAGTCTGCTATCAGATGATTTTTATTCTGCTTTTACATAAAAACACATAGAATTAAAAGAGGGGAAACTAACTTTTACACATGACTATATATGGTAAATTTGGTAGTAAGACATTATTGTCATACAGACAATTCGGAGAGAAAAGGTGTGTCCCTTTTTATTTTTCCTGCCACACAAAAAAAAAATTTTCACTCTACTTTCAATACATAAGACTGATTTCAGAAGCATTGGTGGCTCAGTGGTAGGTTTCTCGCCTGCCATGTGGAAGGCCCAGGTTCAGTTCCCACCCAAACCCCAGCTACTTGAAGCAGTGCTGGTCCTGAGCCCAGACTAAAAATGGGATGGGTTGCATCAGAAAAGTTGCCTGTGCCAAAGTTGTGTGCAGATCGCATTGTCCGCTGTTGCGACCCCTTGACGAAAGACTATCAAGATACAGTATATTGATACATTTCGATTGCTCCAGTTCTGACTACGTAATCATTTTTAATGTCAATAAAGACGTATGAAGAAGTCCTCTCAAGACTGAAGTGCACATGATTTCATACGAAAGCGCCCATTAGAGCAGTGGTCCCCAACCACCGGGCCGCGGACCAGTACCAGGCCGTACAAGAAGAATGGAAAATATACATTAGATTTAGATCAGAGTCTGCGCATCATAACCTGTGATTCATTTGCTCCAAAAAAGATTTGAGACTGCTGCAGTAGAGTATAGTGCAATGATAGTGCACTTACCACTGTGCGAAGGCCTTGGAGTAGTTTAACTTTACCTTGACATTCAACATTTATGTGCAAGTTCTTGGTGATATTGTATGTTTTCCACTTAAAGGAGATTAACCGGGACTGCCCCTACTTTATCAGCTGACACATTCCCGAAGGAATGTAGCTCTCAGTTGACTGATCGGAAATCACAAATAAATAGTGTGAAGTGAAGTGTAAATAGTTTAAAGTTTGAACAAGAGCAAGGAATTCGTTAATGATTGTTTCCCCAAGAGCAGTGCGTTTTGATGTTTATGACTATGCTATGAGTCTACAGTACCGGGTACTACACAGCCGCTACATGCAATGCCGGTCCAAGCTGGGTTAGAAAAATGGGAGGGTTGTGCCGGGAAGGGCAAACCTATTCCAAGCTGTGTGCGGATCAGAAGTGTTGATACTTTCTTCCAACAACCCTGCATATCAGGTGGTTCTGTCTCCACCTGATGATGTTGTTGGTTGTCTACCCAAATGTGTTCACATGTTCGGTCTCAACTTTATTACTTGTTATTGTTATTCCTGCTTCCTGTTTCTGTTCCTCCTTTTGTCTTATGACTTCATTATAGTATATCCAAGCCTTCTAGTTTCTTGTGTTCCGTGTTCTTTGTTACACAAAGCACTTCCTGTTTTTCGCTTGTTATATTATCTGTATACGATATCCTGCATAGCCACATTTGTCATCCTTTCCCAACCCAAATAAGGCCTAAGTGTAGACCAGACTGCTACTACTGAGCACAAAAATGAGTGATGTTTTACACCTTTACTTTTGACTGTAATCTATAATCTCACCCTCGCACCTCCAGGGTCCAGGGTTTGATTCCTGCCTTGGGTCTATGTGCATATTGGGATTGAGGTGTTTTCCCTTCCACAGCCCAAAGACTTGAAAAGAGTAGGCTGATTGGTATTTCAAAATTCCCTACAGTGTGTGAGAAAGTGTGTGAGCATGTTTGCCCTGCAATGTACCCTGTCCAGGGTGTTCCCCGCCTTGTGAGAGTGAGAGTGACTGTTTTCTCCTAGACGTTGCACTCACTTTAAAAGCAAATCAGCAAACCTACCAGCAGCTGCTGTACAGACATGCACCAGAGGCATAATGTCAGCCATAAAGATTTATCTGTACACAATTGATGAGAGGTCATATGTCTTCCACGTATCAATTCCAGCATAGGATTGGTCTGAATTTTCATCACTTGTTCAGATTAAGGCAGAATTGGGGGGGACTCAACATCACTCATGGTGAAACTTGTGGTTATGTGTCATGTATGTCCAGGATTGTGTCTAATGTCATGCCCTGACAACAATGCATGATTAAGACAGTGCTGTGAAAAAGTCTTAAGTCTCACTCCATCATTTCTTCATATTTGTGTCCAAACAGCCAGATTTCTAATGTAGTCTTAACGAATAGCTCTCCACGCTTTCCTGAAGAACTTCTCATTTTCAGTCCAGTCCCTGAACCTGGTGATGCTGAATGCTGAGTGGTTGGAACAGACGAGAGGGGAAATGAGGCTGCTGCTGCTGAGGTTGTATCTTTAGACACTTTAAACATTTGTTTGACCTAATTTACATTTCATTTCATTTAACATGAAGAATTGTTGGGTGGCTCAAGATACCACAGTGCACAGTACTGTACACACCGTAGACGGTTTCATACCTTGTTGAGCCAAAGTGGATCTCAGCATGCCACTTTTAGACCAGATCTTGATTTGCCCATCCTCACCAGCTGCAAAGAAAAAACAGTCAGACACAATTTAAACACATTTATTAAATCAAACATGCTGTTTTCATATCTATGAACAACAGGTGCAGAAAATATATATTTGATTGTCTATCATTTAGAAATAATATTCTGCATATGAGCTTGTGCATGTCTGATATAAGTAATATACACACATACTGTACACACATGTACTTCGGAGAAAATTATGATGAGAGAAAGAAAGAAAAAAAAGAGAAACACTATGGCATGCTGAACACCTACAGAGTGTGTGTGGTTTTTAGTCTCTGTTTGAACACACAGCAAAAGGCTGTCGAAGCGTGTTATCTCACAATCAATCATCTACTCATCAGCCCACAGTCACGTTTACTCACACTTGAGGCAGAACATGTTTAGGTCATGAAGGGTGAACGAAGTGAAATGTCGTTCACGTTTTCTAAAACAATTATTATTGTGCGTATTCCACTTGGGTTTAAAATCTATAGGATAATACAGTGTTTGAACACTGGAATGGAGACTATTTATATTTGTCTTGGTAGCTCTGAACAGTCATGATCTCTTGTGTGCATTAGGGCTAAGACCAACCTGTGACGAGGGCAGTTCCATCATAGTTCCAGCGACTCGCCAGCACGGCCCCTCGATGGGCCTCCACGCTCTTTTCGATGCGTCCCGTCTTAGACAGTAAGTGGAACTTGCCTAAAAAAATTTGTTTTAAAAAAAATGGCAAAAAAAAAAAAATAAGCATGATGAAAAATATGTAAGTTTGTTATTAGTTATTGCAAGACAATAATCTGAATGATGATTTTCATGATGGGGAACCTATACGCGAGTATGACAACATGACTTTGTAGCGGCCACGTTTTTGGACTGTAACCATGCCTACAAAATTGGGGGGGGGGGGGGGGGGGGGGGGGTGACAAGGGGAGCACAGTCGAATAAAATTATATGCTTCAGGATTTTAAAACTTTTCAAAGTTGATCTGCAACTTGTAATAGACTTTACATCTTGCTGTTGCTTACAGGGAAGCAAAAAATAAAAAATAAAACGGATCCTCAAGTTGAAAGCACAAGAAGCATATTCAAGTCAAACAAGGACTTGTGCACAAGGATTGTTCAGGGACTTGTGATGAAATTTCCCATGAATAAATGAATAAATGAATAATTTTTTTTTTTTACGACAACCGACATTTACAGAAGACCTCTTAGCCGCGGAGTAACATATTTGAATGATGCAAACATTTTTAAAAAGTCCACAAGGAATACCCCATACATTCCTGACTTTGCATCAAGACATTTCCACAAGTTAAAGGAGTTCCTGGGAGGCCAGGGTTTCAGATAGATAGTGATACCGTTCAGAGATCCGGCGTACTGAGAAAACTTGTGAAACATTGGGATAAGTGCATCAGTTATAGTATGGGATGGTGTTGGGCGGAGTTATACAGTTCCTTTAGCCAATAGCGGAAAAGTGGAGATATGTAAGCCTGAGGTGCCATCATGAGAGAATGCAATGTCGTGTTTTGTTTCTTTCCAGTCTCTTCAGTTTATGTGCCAATGTTCACTGCAGTGTACTGGAAGCAACCTCGGCTTCAAAACGTTCGCAACGTTCAAATAATTTACTGCTGCTAAGAGTCTCAACACTGTACTGTGCTTGAAGTCAACTGTAAATGTTGATTGATTTTACACCTTTCACGCAGCAGAAATTTCAAATCACGGTTTGACTTGAACGCCCCTCGTATAATGGTCAGATCTGCTGTAGAAAATAAACAAAACACTCCGTGCCCGATAAATTCAATCAATAAACAGTGCACTCGTATTAAAAATAAAAATAATTGAAAATAATTTGTGCTGTATATTTAAAATAAATCTACTTTCCTGGCTAATTACTGGTGAAGCCACCCGTTCTATCTTTACATACTGCTGAAGGTCATAAGTAATACGTAATAAATTCTGATTTATTCAGGTGAAATCCTGTCAGTACTCATATGAAATAAAGCAATATTAATATAAACATTCAAAATATTCAGAATTTCCAATAATCCCCGATAATGACCTTTTCCAAGCAGAACAATAATCCTTACTGTTGACTTCCATATAAACGGAGGTCTTTAAATTCTCCTTGAACGACGCAGAGATTTTGTTCTAGGTAACTTTTAGTAAAAACGCTTAACACGAAACAGAAGAGTAAGCACAGAATGTCTGCTGCTTAGATTAGACCAGTCTCCCTTGTGTTGGAGACAGAGGGCGATCAGGCATGGAGACAGTTATCAAAGACACTAGCCAACCATATACTTTGTGGTGGTGCATATTAAAAAATTCAGAATGCTCTATGTAATTTCTGGTTGCCTAAAACTGCAAATCAGCATGCTGCTGCGCTCTCCCGATGCTATATTTGGATCTCGACAAAACAAAAGCGAACCCAGAAAAGCAGGTAGTAACGAATGAACGACTACGAAACTTTCTTAAAAAAAAAAGTTAAAATTCAAAGCATTTCAGTTTCTCCTCCGCAAAGGAGTAAAGTTTGGTCCGTCAGCTATGAGCACCGTGCCCAGGTTTGACGTGTATCTACAGAGCTCCGGAGGCCTACGCGGTGACTGGGGCTGGAGCCAACCGCTAAACTTATGTATGGCTTTTTCCCCCACCCACCAAAGCTAAACATCTGAGGTTTTTGTTTTTTTTATTCTTTTCAGAGCAAAAGCTAAGAAGTTGTGACATTTGAGAACTCAGGTAGGTGTGCAAGTTTCCACCGCAAGACACTTGTGTGCTGCGATAGGTGGCTGAAAGCATCGAACAAAAAAAAACAAACAAAAAAAAAAAAGAGTGGGTCAAAATTCAGAATATGGCAAAATCACGTGTGCGGCTAGAGGTATCGAGAGACGTCTGAGTGCAACAGAGCTCTGAGACATGGAGGTGAACAGGCAACGTGCAAATCATTCATTCCTCAACCTTATGTGCAAATCGTCATCTATGAAGATGTTCCACATGGAGGGACAAAACTGAATTTTTTTTTTCTTTAAAGAATATCCAGGGGTGAGAGAAAGTCCACAGATTGAACAGCGTTTTCATCGCAACAGCGAGCTGCCAGACTAAATTACCGCTTCAGTTTGTGGGTGTGTTTATGCAACTCTACACTGCCATTAGAGTGGTGACCACACGTCATTTGCCACAGCCATGTGTCTCCACTCCATGTCTTCATGTGATAAGCGCATGAGACGCAGAGGTCAACAGCAGGGGAATGTGCACCGGGCAAAGCAAGAAACCTCAAATTCGGGTTTGTAGTCCGGTTCTAGCGGTCAAGCTGGGGCAAATCTTAGCAGCACTGATCGAATACCTACCGACATTGTCTGTGTACAGTACCTGTGGACATACCTTCTTATTCATCTATGTTTTTCCTTATTTTTATTGTTGTCAACAATGTACATTAATACTGAAGATGGTAAAATTATTACAGAACAAATATGGAATTATGCAGCCGAGAAAAACGTGAAATAACCCATAATACATTTTATATTTTCAGTTCCTTTTTTTTTTTTTTGCTTAAATGCATTCCCTCAATCAGACTCATGAAGAAGTCACCTGGAATGGTTTTACAACTATCTTGAAAGAGTTGAGTACTTGTTGGCTCCATTTCATTGACTCTTAAGTTCAACTCCTTCCCAATCCATTTTGATTGATTTAGATCGGATGATTGTTGATGCCAGGTCCCCTGATGCAGCACTCCATCTCTCTCTTTCTTGGACAAATAGTTCTTACATAGCATACAGGGGTTATGTTCTGTTGGAAAACAAATGAAGTGGAAACCAGATAGGATGTCATGTTGCTATAAAAATACTTTGGTAATCATGCTGGTTAACTGTGCCTTAACTTCAATTTTGACTTGGTCACCAACAATGTCACCAGCAAAGCATCCTCACACCATCACACCTCCTCCTCCATGCTTCATGACAGAAACCACTTATTCAAGAACTTTCTGTTCACCCTTGATATGTCTAAAAGACAAGGCCGTTAGGACCAAAAATTAAAAATTTTGACTCATCAGACCAAAGGACAGTTTTCCACCAATCTCATGTCCATTCCTTATGTTTCTTGGCCCAAGCAAGACTCTTCTACAGGTTCTTCTGTAGTAATGGTTCCTTTGCAACAATTCAACCTTGAACGCCTGACTCTCGCAGTCTCCTCTGAACAGTAGGTATTGAAATATGTCTGCCACTTGAACGCTGAGAAGCATTTATATGGGCTCTAATCTGAGGTGCAGTTTCTTAGGCTGATCAATCTAAGAAACTTATCCTCTGCAGCAGAGGTAGCTCTTGGTCTTCCTTTCCTTTCATGGTCCTCATGAGAGACAGTTTTATTATAGCATTTGATGGTTTTGACGATTGCACTTGAGGATACATTCAAAGTTCTTGAGATACTGACTGACTGACCTTTCTTTCTTAAAGTAATGCTGCACTGTTTTTGCTCTTTTTTCAGCTGAGTGTTTCTTGCCATAATATGGATTGGCATCCATCTGATGGCCTAAAGCACATTAAGAAGACAAGAAATGTCTCCATTCCAGGTAAATCTGATGAGAGAATGCCATGACTGTGCCAAGCTGTCATCAAAGGTAAATGTAGCTACTTTGGACATATATCTAAAATGTAAAACATATTCTGGGTTATTTAACACTTTTTTTGTTTACTACAAAATTCCATATGTGTTCTTTCATTGTTTGGACACTGTCAGTATTTATATACAAAGAAAAAACACTGAAAGAAGAAGGTTTGTCCAAACTTTTGACTGGTGGTGCATATCTAGAAGATTAAACGTGATCACCACTAAGACTTCGGAGCCAAAATCTCTCTATTTGGATGGTTTCCATGTCAAACTGCAAATGATACACAGCGACGAAGACACAGTGACAAACTCAGTTTTTTTCTGCTGTCATCGCGACTGTTGTCAGGAGCTGCAGCTCAATTCGAAACCTTTTACTAATCTAGAAAATGGAGAAGACTGCAACACCAAATAAACCTTTAGGTAGATTTAAGGCTAGACATGAGGTTTTTAAAGTTCAAATGCTAACTATATCTTGCTAGACTATTAAATATGCAAATACTAACCTAGTAACCCAGTGTTCCATCTATCCAATAACGTAAGCATTTTTGTAAATCGTTCTGCATAAGAGCCTCTGCCAAATGCCTAAATGTAAATGTGTGTGCAATTTGACACACAGCCAGACTAGTTTGTGTAGTGCGTCACATTGCGGTATCCAACATGAACCGTCTTGTTGGATGAGTATTGTAACCAAGTTGCGATGACGTTCAGCATCAGGACAATGGTGTTGTTGAAAGTTAGAATGACTTTGATTAAACGACATTAGGATAATGCTGCAAAATACAACGTTAAAACCACAAGTTTTACTCTTTATTTGGAGCATTTATGTCGAATAACATCCATTCGCATGTCATCCGACAACATCAATGGTCCTTTAAATTTCGAACATGATTCCGATCAGGCGAAACAGCTTCCCACATGACAGCGTTTGTATCTCATGTCTCGCAACTCTTCGTGTTTTAATCTTACCTGTCTGTTTCGCTTTCTACCACGAACTGCATCTCAGCTCAGAAATTGCTGTAAAGTAATATAGGATGTGTAATTTTATGTTAATAAAAATAATTAAAGATTAATGTTTTAAAATATACAGTAATTGCCATCTTACTGAATTTGTTTGTGGTGCTTGTTCCTATGCAAGCGTGATTACTACCAACAACAGCATGTTCCTTAGGGGTCCACTGGTAAGCGCACTGTGCTCTTCAACTCAATTCAGTTCAATTTTATTATTTATAACAATAGTCGTTGTCTCAAAGCAGCTTTACAGAATCAAAACTTAAGGAAAACCTCCCTGAGATAGCAGTAGGAAGAAACTTTGAGAGGAACCAGACTCAACAGGGAACCCATCCCTGCTCTCACTTCAGTGATCAGAGTTCGAGTCCAGCTCATGCCATCGGTTTGGTATTAATGTTGTTTTAAAGTCATTTTTGGAACACTGTGTTAGGGGAATTCGTTCACCGTTATCCCGTCATGGAGTAGTCAACGTTGTTCTGACGTCATTTGATCAAAGTCATGCTAACTTTTAAAAACAACCCACGACTAGCGTTGTCCCAACGTTAGTAACATAGCCAAATGAACATTACCACAATGTTTTGGCAGCCAGACATTCCTGCTGGGATACTACCAAACTATTTATTTCGCTATTGCAACACGTGCACATACAGCATTCATTTATGATACAATGAGCCATCTAATTCAGGCCTTAAGTCAGAGATGAAAAACAGCATGTTTAATCACATTCTAATTGACGTGTAAAGTGTTAGATTTGGCACTTCAGCGCAGGCCTATTGAATCATTCCAGACCTAAAAACAACATTTTCCTCTTTTGGCTGAAAACTGAAAGTGCTCTATTGGCTGAAAATCTTTGGTAGCATACCTAATAAATATAATAAACTGATGCTAACTAGATACTTGTCTTATGTTAGCCAAGTCAAACATGCTGGACGTTGCCAGATTTTACTTCGAATTGATGAGCTCAAAATTCTCCGTTTACCTTCGCAGTCCAGTCCAGAGCATGTGAGATGAGGTCAGTGTCAGTTAATATCAGAATACTCCAGATTCAGACATTGGTAAGAGTGCGCTCCAGTGAAAACTGTGGCTCTCCATTGCAAATTATGCCAAGGTTGGCAGGTTGAGTGATGTACCCTGATCTAATCTTCAAACCCTAGCCAATGATGTTTAACTTAGTATCACTGTATCATAGTTCTTGTGGCAGTGTATACTGAATAAAGATTTGAATTTGTTTTTTTCTATTGGAAAGGACATTAGTGGACAAAATTTGCCATATCAAATTTTTACACCAATGAAAAGCAGCAACATGAAAATATTGTAGAGTGACTATAAAATACATACGGCCAGATGTAAAAAAAAAAAAAAAAAGTGATATAGAAACCATTTAAATTGCAGCGAACAAAAAATAAAAATAGACAGGTTTCAGGGAAGAAGAAAAAAAACCTAACAATAACCTGATTAAATAAGTGGGCAAAGCTCTAAAATAACACTTTGGGAATGTGTCTGTTTCCTTGTAATACAGCATTTAGTCTTTTTGGGTACAAAGCACATCTTGATTTAGCAATTTTTCCACTCTTCCTTGCAAAAATTCTCAGATTCTATCAAACTGTGCAGGCTCTACTTTTTCTGTGCACAATATCCTTTAAGTCATATCACTGGTTTTCAATGGGAAAGAGATTGTTGCCGTATGCAGGGAATAGACGGTGCTTGCCAGATATTCCTGCAGCTCTTTGAATGTTGCTTTAAGTCTCTCGGCAGCATACCTGATAAGAGTGCCTCTTGTTGTTGTCTGTCGCTTTTCGATAGACGTCCTGTTCTTGCTAATGATACTATATTGTCCCATTATCGGCCTTTTGTAAATGAAGGGTTTCACACTTTTCCATGTTACAGAAGTTTTCGGAAACTGTTTTTGTACTCTACCGATCAATACATTTTAATACTGAGATCCTGTACTTGCTTTTAAGCTATTTTTTTAAGAGTTTGATGAAATTAAAAAGGGAAAAATGTAAATATTTTTTAGATGTAATCAAAATTATGGCATTGGTGAGAGGTGTATGATAAATACCTTTGAATGTGTGATTATTTCTGAGCACGCTCACATGCTCCAGTGTAAAATGGTGTGTACAGTTTTGGAACTAGATTATTGATTATTATAAGTTTTTTTTTGTCTCCACTTAATTTTTCCAATTTAACTTTGTTCGATGCTAAATCACACATTTTTTTTTTAAACAAATAAATAAATATTTTATATATTTGACTATGATCAATGTTATAGCAGCCAATGATCACTATTTATTTCTTCTTATTTTTCTTTTATTTATTTATTTATTTATTTGCCAAAATTGCAACATCCATATCAAATTTGAAAGTTATCTTTATGGTTTATACATAGGACTTTTCCCTATGGCCTGGTGTTTAATGCAAAGATGGGCACCAAAGGGAGCTGGTGTGAAACATGAAATCTTTGAAGTACTCTTAATAACACTTTGAGGTGTGCTCCCTTATTCCCTAACCCTAACCCTTCCCTCGACAAATTTACACCATTCAAAACACCCTGCAACATCACAAACGCAGACATCCGGTTCTCCCTGTTACCCTGGTAGCGTAATCACCTCGGACACATGTTGCTGCTACCGTGGAAATTTCACACTATGGAAAACTGTTGACCTTATAAAACGTATACGATCGAAATGCACATAACTTGTAAATAAATGATTTGATTAATTTACAAGATGTACAGATCATCAAACAGATTACTAGACTATATAAAAAGGATTTATTAATTGAATGGATTTTTTAATTAAATTAAACTATTATTAACTATCTATTTTTATGGCATCATATTAATATTATGTTGTCCTCAATAATAATGATAATAAATATATAAATCCCTCTTCAAGCTCCCTTTTATTTCTAGGCAGCAGCGAGGCCCAATGTCTGATGGATATTTCTATGGATATATATTTTTTTGGATGAATATATATTTATTTTTAAGTCCACAACCATTGTTGAGTGGTTCCTTACGCTGTTCACAGTTCCCTTTTAATGGAGCAGTCACGAACCTTTTACCTCGTGGGGAACTCCTTGCTGATCAGAATGCAGCTTAATATCACCTAAAATACTAGACATTTTATTTAGATTTACTTATCTAACCCAATTTGTTTCCTGAATAAGAAAGCTAAAGCACAGAAACAAACTCCAAATTTATCATCTAGTAAAAACTACCCTTCAGCTTCAATTAACTTAGCAAAGGCATCACAACGTAGGACTAAATTGTTCAAAAGCTGAACTTCAGCAATTTTAGAGGGTTTTTTTCCCCCTGAACTTGCAACCTGATTGGTTGAGGGGGAAAAAATGCTTGGCATCATTTGCAAATTTTTGCCAACTTTGAGATGAAGAGAATGTTTCCTTATTGCCTTGTGGTCACTTTGTATAGAATAACTTGTCTTCTTTGGGGGAAAAAAACTTTGTTATATATAAAATAAGGGTAAGAGGATATGAAATGATACGTTCTAGTCTGAAGAAATCCAAACAAGATCTTACCATCAGTACTGGTGAGGGCGAAGATCTCTGGCAGAGCTTGCTTCTTCCCAGCTACAGTCTTGGGAAACCAGTGCAGGTCGATGGGGTAGATGTCGTCCTGCAGCTTTACTACCACACTGGTTTCGTTCGTGAGCAGGTTCCATTTTAAAATCTGATGGTCTTCACTACAGGAGTAGACTTCATCGGCTGTTATCCAGCCCACACAACTGACCAGTTCTTTATGTGCACAGGCGTTAAGGTGAACATTCAAAGGCTTTTACGTTTCCCATACAGACAATCTGGTGTAAACATTAACTGTATTAAAAAATTATCAATAATAATAACAAATGCTGTAGCTACATTAATTATTAATTTTGTTTCCTTCATGTAAAATGATCTGTCAGGTAGTCAATCAGCAGGTAGTTGCAGTGAAATCAAAGAAGCAAAAACAGTGCATCTTGTAGTCTTTGTGAATTTAAAAAAGGTCTGATTAAAACTCAGTTTTTTTGGATCTATGTGCAGCTCTCAAAACTCTCTCCAAAGGTTTGGACACTTTCTAATTCCATAGTCTTTCCCGATTTCTATTTCATGAGAGTCAGTTTCATCATGGTGCTTGATGGGTTTTTAAGCAAATGCACTTGACAATACTGTTCTTGCAAGAACTGTTCCAGAACAGCTGACCGCCGTTTGTTAAAATAAAACCTGTCTGTGTTGTGGTGACATGATGGTTTAGTGGTTAGCACCTTGCACCACCAGGGTCTGGGTTCGATTCCCACCTCTGGTCTGTGTGCATGGAGTTCATCCATGTTCTCCCCATGCTTGGTGGTTTTAGCCCCGGTGCTCAGGTTTCCTCCCACAGTCCAAAAACTGTGGAGCAGTTCAGGCTAATTGGCGTTCCCAAATTGCCCGTAGTGTGTGGATTGGTACCCCATCCAGGGTTACCCCGCCTCATGTCTCCTAGGACTGGCTCCAGGCCCCCCTTGACCCTGTTTACAGGATAAAGCTGTACAGACGATGAGTGACTGAGGGAGTAAGTGCTAATGTTGTTACTCAATTACCTTATGCAATATGTGTTATTTCATGGTTTTGAAAGCTCCAGTATTGTTCTAGAATGTAGAAAATAAATCCAAATTTTGACTTGTACTGTGTAGGTGCTGACAACAGATAGTGATTTTGGGGAACATTAGCGAGCATGACGGGAGAGAACTGAAACCTGCACTGAGCCGTGGACAGGACGTCTGACTAACTGGGGGCGCCAATAATAAAATCATCTTGTCGACATTAATATACTAAACTGGTGAAGAGGTTTTACATTAACGCATGCTTATAATCCTGTGGCAATATTTGACAGATGTATGAAGGTTAATGATGCATAAAAGTCATTACTAAGTTACACTGCAATTAATATATAGCACACCGGTCAAAAGTTTGGACACCTCGTATAATTTTATGGTCTTTCCTGATCTTGACTGTTCTAAAATGTAGACAATAAACCACAAATTGACAGGTTCTTGTATGCAATATTATGTTACTGACGCCACAGGTACAGCGGGTATCTTTATTATACACATTCTGGTTCGCATTTCGTTCTGAATATTTCTACAACCAAGATCGATCAGTGTACATCGCCTTGTGCAAGTTGATTTGAGTTCAGGGCCACGTGCATATTACTGGAATTTAACCACGACGAAAGACAACACATAAGGAATACACTTCCCTGGCTTCATTCTAGGATTTAATTTATTATTTACACTTTTATGTAACGGCTCTGCAGTTGGTAGCGCATAAAACCCATGAAAAAACATCATGGCGGGATTTAGAGTTAATAATGAAAGGATATGCTTTGGCTCCTTCAGCAGAGATGTTTTGAATCTCATTCTGTATTTTCTTGGTGAGACAAATCCAGCTCCTGTAGACAGACGAGGAAATAATTTAACTAAAAAGAAGGACATGACTTTCCACTTAACAAAACATTACACAGATTATACTCGGACCTTGTTTCCACTGTTTGGAGTGTTGTGATTTTTGGTGTGCATGTGTTTGTGTGTCTTTTATATATAAATATACTTGTATAAAAGTATACTTGTATGAAAAAAACTTATACAAAATTTATTGCTATATGTTAATTATAATGATAATATTATGATAATAATCTGATAATATAACTATTATATAAATATATAATATAAATCATATTATTTTTTCATTTCTTTGGATGATACTGTATATATAAGGTGATATCAAAAAGTTTCTATTCTGACCTTGTGCGTTACCACATCCGCTATTTCGTCATGGATGACAAGTTAGAACAATGAGCGAACATGAAATTCTGCATGAAACTGGGCAAATCTGCCCAAAGTGTTTTGGGTGGCACACACGCTTTAAGAGCGGAAGAACATCATCAAAAGATGATGAAAGATCAGGAAGACTTTCAACAAGCTCAAATCCCCGAAAATGTCAAAACCATTCGGCAACTTGTACATGAATTATCGAGAACAATCCACAACACTGCCACCATTGTCAATGTGTCATACAGAACAGTCCAGGTGATCATGTGTGATTTTAATGTGCGCTGTGTTGCTGCCAAGTTCGTCCCCAGGCTGTTGACCCAGGAGCGTCAAAGTCTGCCAAGCGCTCCAAGTGCCGTGGATGATCCGTCCTTCATTTTGAGGATCATTCCCTGTGATGAACCTTGGGTGTATGGGTACGACCCTGAGACGGAGCAACAATCTTGACAGTGGAAAAGGCCATTATCTCCAGCCAAGGCCTGCATCCACAGCTCAACCAAGTGCGCCCTCGTCATTTTGTTTGACATCAAGATCAAGAAATCATGCCCAGGAGACAGACCATCAATTCGACTGCCAGATTTAAGGGCGTCTGAGAGAGGACGTACAGCGGAAGCGACCGGATCTGTGAAACTTTTTTCCAACAATATTTTTATTGATTTTAAACAGGGATATAACAGGGTAAACATGCAACGTTCCAATACACATTTTATAGCCCCCTTATAAAACCCTAAACCACCCACCCCACCCCTTCCTGACTCCAAGCCAGTTATACATGTATGGGAAAGGTTAGACGCCAGGCATATTTAAAAAAGGAGAAAAATGGAAAAAAAATAATAAATGAGCTGGAAGTTTTTGGTTCTGCGTGCAAAAAAGATTAAATAAATAAATATTAAATAGGAAAGGAATCAAACTATAAATGTATATGAAAAAAGCGAAGGAAGGGCCCCCACACCTGTTGAAATTTCAAGTCCGAATGGCGAATTGAGTAGTGAATCTTCTCCAGGGATAAACAGGACATAATATCTCTGAGCCACTGAGCGTGAGTGGGTGAGGTGACATCCTTCCACTTGAATAAAAGAGAACGTCTGGCCAGGAGTGTCGCAAAAGACAACAAACGCTGTTTAGCTGGAGTTAGACGCTTATCTTCCTCTCCAGTGATACCAAAAAGAGCGATCAGAGGGTCTGGTTCAAGATTGCATTTCAATATGTACGACAAGGTTTTAAAGACATCCCTCCAGAATTTTTCCAAATTCGGGCATGTCCAGTACATATGAATAAGAGACGCCTCTCCGCTTTTACATTTATCACAAGTGTCGTCTGACAGTGTCAAATTTAGGTCTTTCTCCCAAGCAGTTTTGATTTTACTCAAAGAGGTGTGACTCAAACCCATCAGTCCACCATAAATAGTGGATACTAGGCCTTTACGCAGTGGGGACAAACAGAGGAGATTATCTATAATATTTGCATCAGGAGCCTCAGGGAAATTTGGTATTGATGAGCTAATGAAGTGTCTTACTTGCAGATATCTGAAAAAATGAGAATTAGGTAAGTTAAACCTCTCAGAAAGCTGTTCGAATGACGCAAACCTATGATCGACAAACAAATCTTTGCAAAACTTAATGCCCTTACTGTACCATTCCTGAAACACTGAATCATGTAAAGAAGGTTGGAAGAGATGGTTATAGACGATAGGACTGGAGAGAGAAAAGCCCAGAAGACCGCTGTGCTTTCTGAACTGAGCCCATATTCTCAAGGTATGCCTAATAACTGAATTATTGATTGATTTAATTGAGGGGATAGGGAGTGCAGATCCAATGAGTGCAGAGACAGAGAGGTCTTTGACAGAGTTTAGTTCCATTTCCACCCAGACAGGGCGATTAGGTTGATTATGAAAATATGCCCAAAAGATGACACATCGAATGTTTGCTGCCCAGTAGTAAAAACGAAAATTAGGTAAAGCCATGCCACCGTCTCTTTTAGATCTTTGAAGGAGGGACTTGTTCAATCGAGGATGTTTACTTTTCCAAATGTAAGATGATATAATTGAATCTAAAGCAACAAAGTAAGATTTGGGAATAAAAACGGGTACAGACTGAAACAGATATAAATATTTTGGAAGAATACTCATTTTAATGGCATTAATGCGGCCCACCAGAGACATGGACAGTGGTGTCCATTGCCCCAAGTCCTTTTTTGTTTGGTTCAACAACCTAATAAAATTTTCTTTAAAAAGGTGTTTATGTTTCCTTGTAATTGTAATACCAAGATAGGTAAACTGATTTTTCACTATCTTGAAAGGGAGGTGTTGCATTCCTGTTGTTAGTGCTGTATTATTTAGCAGAAAAAGTTCACTTTTGTGCAAATTTAATTTATATCCCGAAAAATAGCTAAATTCACTTAGCAATGACAGCAAAGGTGGCAGGGAAGAAATTGGATTTGATATAAAAAGTAAAAGATCATCTGCATAAAGGGACACCTTATGTTCCTTTCCCTGCCTCCAAATCCCAGATATCTCCCTACAACTACGGAATGCGATTGCCAGTGGCTCGATGGCAAGGTTAAAGAGTAATGGGCTAAGAGGACACCCCTGACGAGTTCCCCGCCGAAGGCTGAATGGTTGAGATTGCTGAGCATTTGTCCGAACTGAGGCAATCGGGCTTAAATACAATAATTTAACCCAAGTGATAAAACTTGGACCAAAGTTAAATTTATCTAAAGCCCTAAATAAATACTCCCATTCCACACGGTCAAAAGCCTTTTCAGCATCCAGAGAAAGGACACACTCGGGGATCCCCTCTGATGGTGTGTACAAGATGTCCATAAGGCGCCGAATGTTGAAGTAAGAGTGACGATTTTTGATAAAACTGGTCTGGTCCTCAGATATAATTGAGGGTAGAACATTCTCTAATCTGCGAGCTAGGACTTTAGCAAGGATTTTAACATCCACATTAAGAAGAGAGATTGGTCTATATGAAGAACACTCTGTTGGGTCTTTATCTTTCTTTGCTATAAGGGTGATACAAGCCTCATTAAATGAAGCAGGCAGCTTACCTTGCTTAAAAGATTCAGATAGAACTAAAGCTAGTTGTGGTGCAAGGTATGAGGAGAATGATTTAAAAAACTCTGCAGGGAACCCGTCAGGACCCGGGGACTTACCAGATTGCAATGATGACATAGCTGAAACTATTTCCTCTTGTGATATGGGCTCTTCCAATCTTAATCTAGACTCAGGGGACAGTGTTGGAATATCTAGTTGAGACAGGAATTTCTCAACTGAACTATGGTCCTTTGGGAACTCAGAAGTATATAATCGAGAGTAAAAATTTCTGAATGCATCATTGATATTAGAATGATCGGTAGTAATGGTACCATCCTCCATCCGAATTTTTGTAATGTATTGCTGTGCTCTAAATCCTCTTAACTGATTGGCTAAAAGTTTTCCAGATTTGTCACCGTGAATGTAAAATTGGCTCCGACTCTTTAATAACTGACCTTCAATTACATGTGTTGAAATAAGTTCAAACTTAGTTTGCAATTCTACCCGTTTTTTATACAGATCCGTGTTTTTAAGCAGGGCATACTGCTGATCTATTTCTTTAATTTGGTTGGACAGATCTTTTCGTTCTTTAAATGCCTTCCTTTTCATGTTTGCAGTGTATGAAATTATCTGTCCCCTGAGGTAGGCCTTCAGAGCATCCCAAACAGTTAAACATGACACTTCAGGTGTTTCATTTGTGTTTAAGAAAAAAACTATCTGGTCTTCCATAAATTTAATGAAGTCATCATCTATCAGTAATGATGAATTAAAGCGCCAGTGTTTTCTAATTTGAGGGAGATCAGGGAGTTGTATAGACATAACAACTGGAGCATGATCCGATATCACAATGCTCTGATAAGAACAAGAATTAACCATTGGGATAAGTTGATTGTCTACAAAGAAATAATCAATTCTGGAGAAAGTGTGATGAACATGTGAAAAAAAGGAGTATTCTTTCTTTTTTGGATTGAGGAAGCGCCATATGTCAGAGATACCAAAGCTGCTGAGATAGGACTGAAGTAGCGTGGCAGATTTACTCAGTGGTATAGGATTGGGCGATGACCTGTCAAGTGATGGATCCAAACAGCAGTTAAAATCTCCCCCTAATATGAGAGAGTATGAGCCCAGATCTGGTAAAGCAGAAAAGAAATGTTCAAAGAAGGAAACATCATCATAATTAGGGGCATATAAATTAGCCAACACTACATTAGTATTAAATAATTTCCCTGAAACAATGATATAGCGACCATGTATATCAGTGATAACATTATGGTGCTCAAAAGAAATGTTTGGATTAATAAGAATTGAGACGCCCCTAGCTTTGGCCTGAAAGGTTGAGTGGTAGTGCTGCCCTCCCCAACGCGACATTAGGCGAGAATTATCAGAACTGCGAATGTGAGTTTCTTGTAAAAAGGCAATTTCAGTGTTAAGTTGTTTAAGGTGTGCGGAATCTGTGAAACTTTTTGATACCATGTTGTAATATTGAGTCCCTCCGCAAGCATCATAACATACACATCTTAAAATAAATAATGATTTACTTGATCTGACTCCTGTCTATGTATGACTAGCTCAGGGAAGAGATTTTATCTCATTTAGCTTTTGTATGTTAACAGATTTCACAAATAAACCTTCCTTATTACTCTTACCATTTATTATTGTGCCATTAACAACTACAGACCTGCAGAAAAATCAATGAAATAAAGCAAAGAATGAGAAAGCGGTTAGCATGATATCGTTTTCCTGCTTGTAGCTTTACGCCAGATCCCGTTGCTAAGGTAACGCGTTGGCTCGAGCTCTCCTTAGACGTTACGCCTCCTCCTAGCGACCTAGCGAAACGTTAGAAAAACTAAAGACGTGTCAGATATAGAAACAACCAGAAATGGAAAACAACGGGAAAACGAGGTGCACATACACCAAGCTCATACCCAAAGCACGGGATGAAATGGTAGAGTTACTCTGAGACACACTTACCTGTGTTTTCTCACTGCTAAGCTACCAAGCCTCACACGGCCCTTCACTTCGCCCTTGTAGAATCTCGCGAGACCTGGCAGTCCACGCATAGTTTTGGCGTTCGTCTCGCGAGATTTAACATTCCCTTCCCCACTTCACGTTGCTGTTTGTCTCGCGAGAAAACGATGTGGCAAAAAAGCGCTTTCTTTTATATTAAATATAAGCAAAAGGGATCAGATGTATGGAACCATATTGGCATCATAAAAAAAACACATTGTATAAATTAATCACTGCTGAATAGTTAGTTTGATGGGGAATTTTGCATATTAAATAATTTATTAATTTTAACTATTTAAAAGAAACAGCTTTGAATTAACGTCCACTGAATTTCACAATGTGGCAGGGTGGCTTAGTGGTTAGCATTGTCGCCTTACACCTCCAGGGTCTGGGTTCGATTCCCACCTCTGTGTGCATAGACTTTGCATGTTTGGTGGGTTTCCTCCCACAGTCCAAAGACATACCAATTAGGCTAATTGTCGTTCCCAAATCTACTGTAGGGTGGGTGTCCCCTGTGATAGACTGGCACCTTTCCAGGGTGTACCCTGCCTTGTGCCTCCTAGGATAAGCTCCATGCCTTTTGTGACCCTGTATACAGGATAAAGCAGTATAGATGATGAGTGAATTTCACAGGAAATTCTCAATAGTGCATTTCAAAGCCTTGATTTCAATATACATTTAATTTAATGTTCTCAAATTCAGATAGAAAAATATATATTTACTACTAATAGTAATAATAATAATACATTACAGTCTATTCAGGGCAACCTGCACCTCCAGGTTGGGGGTTCGATTTCCGCCTTGGGTCTGTGTGTGTGTATGTGGAGTTTTCATGTTCTAATCATGCTTCATGGGTTTCGTCCTTGTACTCCCAGAGGCCAAAGACATGCAGATTAGATTAATTGGTGTTCACAAATTGCCCATCGTGTGCGTGCGCGTGCCCTGGCTCCCCATCCTGGGTGGACCCCACCTTGTACCCTAGTCTCCTGAGATGGGCTCCAGAACTAGACTACGGTTCGGAATGTTCCAGGTTCAAACCCTACGACCACCACGTTGCCACTGTTGGGCCCTTGAGCAAGGCGCTTAACACTCAACTGCACAGATATATAATGAGATTTAAAATGTAAGTCGCTCTGGATAAGGTCTGCAAAATGGCAAAATATAAATGTAAATGTACTTCTGGTTCTCCTTTAAAGCGCTTTTATTATATAATTTTAATACACCACCAGTGTATTATTTATTTATATATTTAATATTTTGTTATTTGTTATTTACTGCTACTTTTATCCATCCTGGATGTTATGTTTGTATATATGTACAGTACAGACCAAAAGTTTGGACACACCTTCTCATTCAAAGAGTTAGAATTTGTATTATGGCAAGAAAAAAGCAGCTAAGTAAATAAAAACAAGTGGCCGTCATTACTTTAAGAAATGAAGGTCAGTCAGTCCAAAAAATTGAGAAAACTTTGAAAGTGTCCCCAAGTGCAGTCACAAAAACCAGCGCTACAAAGAAGCTGGCTCACATGTGGACCGCCCCAGGAAAGGAAGACCAAGAGTCACCTCTGCTGCGGAGGATAAGTTCATCCGAGTCACCAGCCTCAGAAATCGCAGGTTAACAGCAGCTCAGATCAGAGAGCAGGTCAATATGCCACACAGAGTTCTAGCAGCAGACACATCTCTAGAACAACTGTTAAAGAGGAGACTGTGTGAATCAGGCCTTCATGGTAGAATATCTGCTAGGAACCCACTGCTAAGGACAGGCAACAAGCAGTAGAGACTTGTTTGGGCTAAAGAACACAATAAAGAAAACTCGCTGAATGAGAAGGTGTGTCCAAACTTTTGTCTGTACTGTATATGTATACATATGCATGCTTTTTTCCCTGCATGTTTTTTGTGTGAAAACTAAATAAAAAGAAAAACACTTTGGGGGAAACACTCTGAGTGTAGCTTGGAGCATGCGCACTCACACACTCTTGTGCGCGCGCACACGCGCACTCATTATTTTTTTGAATTTGTGCTCTCGGGACAGCGCGAGGTTCCCATGATGCTCTGCGGCAGATTGTAACGAATTTAGGCGCCATTTTCAAGCTGGGTTTTTTTTTTCTTCCGAGCCGAGTCCGGGGAGCTCACGCACACACACACACACACACACATATAGAGCCGGATTTTTGGTATATTTTTAATTCCTCTGGTAGACTTTATTTTTGTGGATTACCTCAGGAGTGGAGCTTGTAGGAGAAGTCTAAATAATCGACGGAAAAGTAAAGGTGAGCGGTTTTTAACTTTGTTTAACGTTAGAAGGGTTGAGACATAAACGTCACTCAGGGGCATTAAATCTGCTTAGCGGCAAAACAGACACATACACACACACACACTGGGATGATATAGTAGTTTTAGACGTTTAGTTCGAGCGGGTTTTTATAAAGTTTTGTAATAGAACAGTACAACATCTAGCTGTATCCATGGAAACTGAAATTTATAGTGTTTATGGAGGAACTAGTTCTGGCTAGTTTTTTTCTTTTAGTTAAGTCAGCTAGCTAGGCTAGTTAGTCTATTCCTGACCTGTTCGCCTTCATAACTACGTAGACAGTTGTTTCTTATTAAACTCTTGTTTAGTTAATATGTTGTCTGACATGCACCTGAGGGGAAAATATATTTTTCTTTATTGTTTTATTTTTTAATAAATATACATTTTCACTGTATACTGTAGCTGTAAAGCGGAAAAATGCACTTAAAAACTAGCTAGTTAGCTAAGTAGGTAGGTACACTAGCAGTGCATGAGGGATACTTAAGTTACAAACATTTTAGTTACTTTTTACATTTTATTTTATTTTTGGCTTGAGGTGTGTAGCGAAACTTTTCAAACCGTCGCCATGAGTTTTGGATTCGAGTTTTTTTTTTTTTTTTTATAGTTCACACACGCTTTTGTGTGTTTGGTTGTGTGTGTGTGTGTGTTTTTTAAACACTTTTTTCATTTGTGACAGATTCAAACACACATGTTGCCACCTAAACACTTATTATGTATTAGGAGTGTAACGCTGGTGTAAACGGCGTGTTTGGCCGGAGAGTCAGCGCTGCGTCCTGAATGGAGTTGACAGAGAAACGTCACCAAGTGTGTTTTCGTCGTTGTGGCAGCTCGCGCTTTGTCTAAGCGTTCAAGTGTGTGTGTGTAGTTGTAGTAGTAGTAGTAGTTGGCCATCATGCAACACAAAACCATATTTTTGCGGGGTGGGGTGGAGAGCTCGCTAGGTTTTGAATTAGATTTGGCTCGTGTCTGCTTTGATTACTTTTGTATAAGGAAGTTGTAGTGCGTGCGTGTGCGCTTTTTTATTATTATTTATTAATATATTATGATTGGCGTTAAAAAAAAATTACAAGCAATAACTCATGTTTTAAAGCCTATTCGTGAAGGAGAACTTGCGGCATTTTTTTCTTACACGATCGTAGGTTGTGTGTGCACTGACAACAAAGAAAGAAAGAAGCAAGTTTGCGGTGCGCGAGGAAATAACCGACTCGATGGATGGACGCATGCATGGTGAAATGCAACGCACGTCCAAGGATGCTTTGTTATGCGCCTTTTATTTACTTGTTATCTTTCTTTGTTTTATTTATTTATTTATTTATTTATTATTCCGATAAAAGATGGATGAGAAACGGCTACATCGAAGGTCGACTGTGGTTATATCGGATCGCTTCATCCTGATTGTCAGTAATTTTTTAAATTATTATTATCTCCTCCTCTTCAGATTCTGTAGTGAATCATGCCTTCGAAAACGACGAAAAGCTCGTCGGTGGCGAAGCCCCGGGGTAAGGGGTCGCAGGATGATTTGGTGGATGAGATGAAGGAAATAAAGCCCCCTAGAGAAGTGCACGCAGATGACCAGGACGCAGCGCAGATTCAGGGTAAGAAACAAAGGGTTGTTTATTATAAGCAGGACAACTTGTGTGTGTGTGTGTGTTTTCCGTACAGATTGTGTCCGTGACTTTTATTTGATGGATGTGTCATTACTGTCGCATTGTCCCCGGATTATTTAAGTGAGAAAATAGGTTGCGTGTCATTAGTCTATGATTACTGCGATTTAAACTGCAGGCCTTTTTTTTTTTTTTTCTTTTTTGTCTATCGTGGTGAGTGACCAGGCTTAAACAATATAATACTACTAATGATCTCACTCTTATTATTAACTTTATCTTACTTGAAAACTTTTCTTCCAACCTGCATGTGGATGTTAATAATCAGAAGTGATTTTCACATGTTAAAGCACCGGCTGATTAACACTCAAGCACTTGTTTTTAACTTCTCCAGTCTTTTTTCCTCCTTTTTTTTTCCTCCACTTTGTCTGTTTTGCTTGTTTTTGTTTTGTTTGTCCGCCCCTCCCCCAGCTCATGCTCCTTACAGACGAAACCGGATGGTTTTGAATGGTGCGAAATAAAAGTTGCCTCCCCCCTTTCTCTTACACCCCCCCCCCCCCCCCCCCCCCTTTGGTGCAGATGCTGCTGGCGAGGAGGCAGTGGATAACCGGACCCTGGAGGAGATTCTCGGTAGCATCCCTCCACCCCCACCCCCTGCCATGACCAACGAACCGGGCGCTCCCCGCCTTATGATCACGCACATTGTCAACCGAAACTTCAAATCATACGCAGGAGAGCAGATCCTGGGGCCTTTTCACAAGGTACAGTAAACACAACTTACTCAAAGAGTGAATTAAATGTTTACAGGTAATTATTTGTATGTTATTTAAATTTAATAAATGTGTTATGGACTTGCACTGTTGAACCGCTTTCATTAATGTTCTGATAAGCTACCTTTTTAAAAAATATATATATATTTAACAAGTTTGGTTAAGAAAAACATGGCTGCAACATAGCCATGCTCTTTTTATTGATTGATTTTTTTTTTTTTTATTATTATTTAGTGGTGGAAATTTCACGCCAGCAGTTGCAAAGTTATTACATTCGTTATTAAGTTGTTATTAACCTGTTTGATTCTTCATTCAACCCTCAAACAAGTAGTTTATAAATAATGTCAGCTGAAATTTTAGAGACAAAATACTGGTTGGTTTCAATAAATAGACCAAATGTGAAAACTGAATTACAGTACCATGATATTTTAACGTGTTCATAAACACACCACTGCTAAGGGATGAATTTTATAACACAGCCCAAGAGCACCTCATCTCAAAACACATTAAGCATTCTTATCGATATCAATAGTTTAATTTGTTTGTTTATTTGAATTGTTTTCACAAAAAAAAAACGGAACATGGTTTTACATTTCCTTTCATTTCTCACTTTCCAGCGCTTTTCCTGTATCATTGGTCCGAACGGCAGCGGGAAATCCAACGTGATTGACTCGATGCTTTTTGTGTTTGGATACAGAGCGCAAAAAATCAGGTCCAAAAAGCTTTCTGTGCTCATTCACAGCTCTGATGGGCACAAGGACATCCAGAGCTGCACAGTAGAGGTGCACTTTCAGAAGATTATCGACAAGGTATTTAAAGTAAATTGTCCTTTTTTATGGCGCATCAAACTGTTCGTTGTGCATATTGTATTTGCATAGCGGTATGCTCTGATTTTTAGTTTCGTTCTGGGACCTCTCTCTCTCTCAACATGAGATCTGTTTGTTTATTTATTTATTTATGGAAGAGGCTCAACTGAATCAGCTTTTAATCTAATCTAAAAGTAGATAAATACACACGACTGTAATGTATCTTATTAATAGATTTTTCTCAAACTAAATGGTCTATCTGGATTCTTTTGTTTATTTATTTATTTAGTGTGTGCGAGAGAGCGAATTGGGTAGATTTCTAGGAATTTGTGTTGGTTTTAAGCCTACTCCAGTTCTCAGAACTGAACAGGAAAAGGAATTTAATAGAAATGAGTAGGACAATGAGACAAAAAATGGATGTTTAAACATTATTAAAAATAAAAAAAATTATTACTGTATTTGCTAATGTTTTTTGTGTGTCTCTTTTACTCTTTCTCGCATTCTCTTTTTGTGTATGTATGTGAGTATTTCTCTATATATAGATATACACACGTACACGCCCCTGTTGTTTTTCTCAGTTAAAATATTGTCAAGGTTTAGTTTTGTTTCGTAGATGCAAACAAGCAGTCACGGTGCGTGTGTGTGTGTGTGAGAGAGAGAGTTTGTGCGTGACCGGGTGCCAGCATTTCAGTGTTTAATGCATATGGACCAATCATTTGGAATGTTTGCTGCATGTTTGCTCCCCCCCCCCCCCCCCCCCCCCATTTCAGGAAGGAGAAGACTACGATATCATCCCTGACAGCAAGTTTTACGTTTCAAGAACGGCCAGTAAAGATAATTCCTCATCCTATCACATCAATGGCAAAAAGGCGACCTTTAAAGACGTTGGAACTTTGCTCCGTAGCCATGGCATTGACCTTGACCACAACCGATTTCTCATTCTGCAGGTAATAATTCTGTCCTCTAAAACACATTTTAAAAAAAGTTTTTTTTTTTTTTTTTTTTTTTGTTCTTTTATTCATAAGTTGTGTTTAACCCATGCCATTACTTTCTCTTCTGTTGCTGCTGACCTTTCCTGTCCTCCTTATATCAGGCTAACTTTTATATCTAAAATTTTGAAATTAAGCAGGACTGCAGCCAACATGACGCCAAACCTTAGACTGCTATAGCAGCGCATCATGGTTTTCAACATTGCTAAAAAGGTGAAAACCATAATTTGCTGCTTTAGAGTTTTAAGGGGATTGCAAAATCGGAGCCGCTGCTGCATTCCTGCGGGGGAAAAAAAGAGAGCGAGATTACGGATTTCATCCAAGCTATCCAATTGAGGTCAGAGGTCAACAGTTGCCTTCCCAGTTATGCCTTCCCCACCTTAGCAGCACGTAAATATTGGTGTGTGAGAAAAAGCAGCCTAACCCCAATATTACTTGTGCTGCTTCAGTGAGGCAGGGTCATGCACATTCGTTCAGGTGTTTGTGGTCTCCCTCCCTCTCCCTTTCAACGGGTGATTTGAATATTACCTTGTGGTCATTATCTTTTATCACTTTTTTTTGTACATCTGTTTCATTTGTCCGATGTGTCTGATCATTTAGATTTTTGTATCTAGCCAGTGAGCTATTGCTTTTTTCTTTTTATGCCATTATTGTGAGTCTGTGAGTTTTGGATATTTATTTAAGATTAGTGTGTTCCTGAGTTAATCTGTGTAAGTAAACGTAGGTTAATTGCATTTACAGTATGTTCTCACTTGTGTATAATAGTACATACAAATGTGTGTTGATGTGCTGTGGTGTTTTATTTTTTTTGTTTGTTTTTGCTACTTCTACACTGAAATACATTCACCTCCGTTTTTTCATAAGATTAATTTTGCCAAACTAATAATATTCATATTGAGCTTTAATTTAGAGAAATGTTCTATGCTTTTAATTATTGCAAAAATCGCTTTAATGTAAGATTTGGCTTAATTGGTTTGTGAAAAGTGTAAATTTCCTGTTTGTTACATCCCCCCCCCCCCCCCCCCCGCCCCCCATTTTTTGACATGCATGGTTTGGCATATATGGAACTTTGGAAGCCTAAATTTGTGCTTTTGACAGTCATGAAAGATATGAGTTTGAGTCAGCAAGTTCTTCATTATAAAACTTCAATCAATAATCCTTGTATATTTCAACAACTATTTGTTATTGAAGGTCTTGTACTTAATCCTGTTTTTGTTTACTTGCAAAAGAGAGCACACTGAACCAGTCTGAGATTTGTGTGTGTGACTGCCTTCCCCCTCCCAACCTCAGGGAGAAGTGGAGCAGATTGCAATGATGAAGCCCAAAGGCCAGACGGAGCATGACGAAGGCATGCTGGAATACCTGGAGGACATCATCGGCTCCTGCCGACTCAAAGAGCCCATCAACACGCTGTGCAGACGAGTGGAGCTACTGAATGAGCAGAGAGGGGAAAAGGTAAGAGAGGAAACACCTGCCTGAACCACTTCTATCATTCATTCTTACCCTACCTCGTGTTTATGCTTTCAATCTGATGTTAAAAAAAATATTTTAAAAAAATCACATGGGGAATGTTTTTGAAGGTGTTGATTTGGTTTGTTTTTGTTAGCCAGGTGGTAGAAAGGGCTTTTACAGGAAGCCAAATTTACTCATCAACTTGGGTAAATTAGGTGAATTTTGGACTGTAATGTTTTCTACAGTAGTCATTGTTGAATATCTAAATAATTCCGTGTTCTCGACTCATTTTTTAAACATGTATTCCTTTGCTTGTTTATTTTTGTTATTTATTTATTTTGGTAAAGTTGTCAACTCAACGGCATCTTGTTTTTCAGTACAAGCTTCTTTCTGAAAGTTGATGAAAAGCAGGCTACAGGCACTTGTCGCAGTGCATGTTGAACTGTAGGGGTTATTTGTGTGGATTGCCACAATTTACATCTCACATTAGCAATAAGTTGTGAAATCGCATCATATCAAAAATGTCAAGTATGATTCTCAATGTGCAGCAGTGTTTAACATTATTGTTGTTGTTAAGCTAACTGTCAGTGTATCCAATTTGGGAAATTCATAATTAAATTGTTTAGCTTTTGTTACTTTAGCTGACTTTACTTCAAGTTATAATAGTAAATTATACATGTGGTTTCATCAAAGTCAATTTAATATGTTGTACTTAATATATGTTCAAGTTTGGGCACATTGTGCGAAGCAGTTGTGTGGATAAAGCTTAATCTAAATGTTATAATGCGGGAAAGACTGTAGTAAGTTACAGTTGACTGTAGGTTTAAAACAAAAACACTAAGAGTAACTGATAAATCGTGCATAGTAACTGGATCTCTAAAGAAATTGTCTTAAAGTTGTTACAAGGCTTTTAGGTATGTAATTGTGTTATTGCAAATGACCACAGGGAAAATATTGAGAAATCATATGTGGTGTGATGTAGCATGTGAGAGCTGACTGTGTCCACTGTAAGGTTTTTTTTATTATTATTTATTTATTTTATTTATTTTTTTAAGGCTTTAAAAACACAACAGTGCTTAAGATTCAGTGTGCATCATTTCCTTTCCTAGTTAATCATGAATCTTTAATCACAGAAGCTCTTCTAGTGGTAATGAAGTTAAAAGCCCATAACACCGGAGTAAAAATTTTATAAATATTGGTGCCAGTTGCATGACCTGAACCCATCACTGTAGGGAGCGTTCGTTCTGTGTGGGTAAAGCCATCAACAGTGAAATTATGACTGAAAAGGGATGGCACCAGTTCTGAAATAATTGCGAGGTCCATCATTAATTTGAAAAACACTCAACCTTTTTGAGAAGTACTGGATTGTATACATCATCCAAACAGTTTTAATCTTACATGGATTAAAGATTTTATTTTTGATTTATTATAGCTACTTTTTGTCACTTGCTCTATCTCTGTGTGGACTGAATGAGACCATGGGACTTAAATTAAAAATGTATACATCTATGAAGATGGCTTAGTGTTTGGAACTAATGTTTGCAATAATGCTAAGGTGTAAATTGGTAAACATTTTAAATAGGTCAGTTATTACCGTATTTTGTCTATATTCCTTTTGCTGGTTTAATAGCCATTGAACATTTGTAATTTAATTCGCTCTAATGAGAGAAATGTTTGAATAGAACTCAAAAGTGGATACATTATTTTTAGCTGCAAGTCAAAATATAAAAGTTCAACAGTTTTCAATCTGTCGTAATGAATCATCTTTGTCCTTTAGATTTAACATCTATTTATATATTTTACATCCTGGTACTGTGTGACAATAGATGATGTGGTTGATGATTGTTAATAGTAATTAAAATAACTTTTTTTCAAAGGTTTAAAAACCCATCAGTCAGAACTCCCTAATGAAATGCTTAACTAGTCAATTATTCTGACCTCTGTGTCTGCATTTTCAGCTGAATCGTGTGAAATTGGTGGAGAAAGAGAAGAACGCCCTGGAGGGTGAGAAGAATAAAGCGGTGGAATTTCTCACCCTAGAGAACGACATGTTCAAGAAGAGAAGCCAACTCTGCCAGTTCTATGTGTAAGTCCCACATGCACTCTCAGTAATCTTAGATCTGATCGAAAGGTATAGGAGGGAAACGGGGAAGTGCCAAAGCTTTGAAGGTACTCTAGGCTTCCTGATTTATTACGCCTTAAAAACCCCAAGATTTAAATGCTGTTAATTTTGCTACCGAATATGAGTTAGAAACTAAATATCAGCGAGTCTGAAAAGAAATGCCATAATCCCTTAGGGTTTATGACTGCGTTCAGAGCGATTACACAACTGCCGTGAAACTGCCCTCGTAATAGAACAAGCGAAAATTGCAGTATGTGAAGTATTTGTTTGGGGACAGCTCGGTAAGAACAGTAACAGCATTAACGTCTTGTGTAGAAAAGTTTACATTTTTAAAGCATCTGTAATTATGGAGCAACATGGCTAAGATAATGGCTAATACAATCAAATATTACATTAGTGACTATAATAATAATAATTCTGGGAACTCTGACGTGTCTGGCTGATCAACTCATGTTTTAGACAAAATGTATTGCTTTGCTTGTTTATTTTTCTGACTGTTATTTTGAAAAAAAAAGTTAATTTTGTGTTTAATGCCACTGCCTTGTTTTACTGATGTTTTTTAGTAAAGTTGTCAGCTCATGGACATAATTCCCGAAAGTTAATTCTCATTTAAAAAATGTTGCTGCATGAAGGCATTTAATGAAAGTTTAATTAATTTAGGGCTAAGATTGAAGAGCAATTTGCAGTGAATTCTATTTAAACTTTAAATAACAAATCCATGTAGTGTGTTTTTTTTTTATTATTATTATTTATTTTTTTTTAAATATAATTAGTTTTTTTTTTTTTTTGGTCGTTTGTTAATTTCTTGCTTTAAAAGAAAACAAAAAGTACAAGGTTTACAACAAGCAGTGGTCCAGATGTTTGAACACAGTTTGACAACAGCACAAAAAACATTGAGCTGCTTTTTACAAATTTTAACATGCTTAACAAACCTTTTTTTTTTTTTTTTTTTTTTTTGCTGACCTTCCAGGGCATTCTTTTCCATGGCCTTAGACTCTTTTAGTGTTCATTAAGACCTAGTGATATTAATTGTTCTTTTATTGACTTACAAGTTCATGAATGTCTACAACTGAGATGATAGGGTTGTTTCATTATTTTATGAATACTATTTTCAAGTGTTTTTCTCTTTTTTTCTCTCTCCCTTTTTTTTCTTTTTCCCCCTCTCTACTTCATGTAAATTAGACATGATTTGCAGCAGCGTGTGACTGAAAAGGAAGCAGAAAAACAAGAGATCCAGGAGGACACCAAGGGCCTGACTGAAAAAAGCAACCAGCTCACAGAGGAAATGAAGGGGAAGAACGAAGCCCTGAAGAATGTGGAGAAGTAAGATCGCAAAGGGCCCGACTCATTTGACCTCTGGGTTTTCCCCCATGTGTGTTTTGAGATGCATCATGGGTACATTGCACAATCGCTGCAATATTTTTCACTGGTATATCAGTTGGCTCCTGGTGTTGGTCGTATGTATTGTTGCCTTTTTTTTTTTCTTCTTTCTTTCTTTCTTTTTTTAAGCTGTGGGAATAATTGCGAGTTGAACCGCCTGTCCCTTTACACACAACTCATTTACCCCACCGTCCACTTTCCCTAAAATAGTAACATTGGCATATCCAGAGCTCATGTTTCTGATCTTAGTCAAGCATTGTGTTGTCCCTCTTCAGGAAAGTGGGCAAGCTGACCAAGTTCATCGAGGGCCAGAAAGAGAAGTTCACACAGTTGGACCTCCAGGACGTGGAGGTGCGCGAGAAGCTCAAACACACAAAGAACAAGACCAAGAAACTTCATAAACAGCTACAAAAAGATAAAGAAAAGGTATGTGTTTAATTTTTGTTTGTGAAATGTATACAAGCTTTGCACAACGGTGTGTGTACATGCATGGTAAATGTGCATTGTCCCTAACTCAGGATTATTATACAGGATTGTATAAATGTAAAAACGGAATTAAAATGAAAATGTATTTTTTTTGGTCCCAAGAAGCCACATAGCATAATATTTATTTTATTATTATAAGAATTATTATTATTGTTATCACACACATCTGTGGATTTGTTTTTTAATAGTATTACCATCATGGGTGAAATGACCTCCCGTAAAAATTTTTTTTTAAAAAGGCAACAATTGTAGTTACTATTTTGTATGCTATTTGTACACTTCATGCACTCGTACTGGAAAACATGCTGAGATGAAATTTAGTACAACTTTCGGCAAAAAGTATGGGATCGCAACACTCTGTGGATGTTCAGTCACTTCAAAGCAAATAAACAAATCACTAACATGACACCTTGTGGCTTCGTGAAACAAACCACAAAAATATTATGAATGTCCTCTCTCCCCCCCCCCCTTCTTCCCCAGTAAAGGGGGGAAATTTACTCAAGAAAAGAAACAAGCTTGTAATTTGCATTTCTAAAACAAACAGCAGTCTAAATATGTAAATTATTCTGCACTTAAAAGGAAGTGCTTACAGACCTCAACTAGCTGTTAGACTTGGCAAAGGATTATAAAACCCTAACTCAAAGTTCCATTATGAACAAAACAGGAAAGAAAACATGCAGGTGAGGGGGGAGTCATAGTGTCAGGATAGAAAACTTAAAACAATATGCCTTAAACGTGTTGACGTTACAGTGGGATAAATAAAAGCAAGAATCTGCCTTGGCCAAGGTGATGGTGCTGGATCTTTGACCAGGTGTTTGTCAGGGGAAAAGTACAGGCGTCGTGGCAACCCTTACCTCAACAGCTAAATTCTGAACATGTTTGAACCACTCGTTCTGTCTCTTGGAGGTAGTGAAGTTGTTTTTCAGCATGGCGATGCATCTTGGTACAGAGCAAAGAGTCTTAAAGCATTTCATCAACTCTGTGACGGGACCAGCAAATAGTCCAGATATCAACCAGATTGAGAATTTATGATGGAAATGTAGAGGGAGGGAGGGGGAGAGAGAGAGAAATTGGTCTTTGGCAAGGCTCTATACTGCAAAGCTGATCTGTCAACTGCAATTTAAGAAAGTTGGATCGAGCTTGATGAAGAATATTGTGTTGCATTAGTGAAGGCTATATTTTCAGGAATTCAGGTCATTAAAGCATGAGAAGCAACACATACAAATTTAGATATATTTATTTGTTCAAGAATTTTTGGTTGTTTATTAATGATTTCATATTTTTGCCATTTAATTTAATAAATGATGTATCTTTATGTATAGAGTGTTGGTTGATGCCTATCAAAGCCGGGAATGTTCGGCTAATAAACAAATCTTAGGTATGACACATTGTTTATTTGCTACAAGGTCAACAAGCTGGATGAAGATCTTCTATGTCTGGTGGTTGCATATTTTTTTGCCAGGGGTTGTACTCATCCTGATGTTTAAAAAAAAAAAAAGCGGGTACTTAAGTCTGAACTATGAAGTGGAAGAGGCAGAGCCACCAGAGCATGTTGTGGTTAATTTTGCTGAAAAGCTGATGAGATGAGATGCAAATGCTTTCTGTATTTGAAATCATGTCTCTTGTTCCTGTTATTAATTTAGTGCAGAATGTCAGCATGTGAATTAAAGCTAACTTGCCACTTTTCCTGCAGTGTTTACATTTTGTGTATAATATGTGAGATGCCTGACTGTTTATAGTGAGGTTTTTCCTGAGATTGGACTTTGTAGGTTGTATAACCCAAGGCTAAATTTTCTATGTTTAATATGATCACTGTTGGTCTGTGTTATCAGATTTATGGCTTGTGATTTTGTGCACAAACCAAAACGGCTGCTTGTTCTAGTAAGTTTGAAAAGATGTGACAGTTTTACTATTGTTTCGCATTATCTTTCTTGATCCCTCCCCTCGTGCATGAGTCTTCATAAAACCAAAACAATTCGTCGGTCATAAATAGGAGTGATATTTTCAGGGGGTCATGGAGGCAGGGCAGTTTAGCTCCCTGGGGTGCCATGTTCTGTGGGATGCCTGTGAAGTATGACTTTATGTAACAATTGCAGCCGAGTTTCCCTCTTCAGGGCTGTGCTCTGTTAGCATTTAAAGGATTTTTGTTTTTTGTTTTCCTTCTCCTTTCCCCTGATTTAATGTCTCCCACAATTTAATAGCTATTACAGAGTAACTGAAAATACATACTTTAATTCTGGAATGTAAACGGATGAGCAAACCTAATGGCTTATTATACATGTTTTGACAAACGGGTGGAAGTTGAGCCTTGTTGATCGGTCTTTAACATTATATACATGTTCTCCCTCCCTCCTCCGTTTTGTCAGTTGGAGGAAGTAAAAAATGTTCCTTCAAGCAGTGAAAAGATCATCACTGAGGCTTCTGCCCAGAAAGAAGTGCTGGAGAAAGAGAAGGTTAAGGAGGAAGCGACTCTGGCTCATGTGATGGAGTGCCTGAAGGAGGAGACCAGTGGTCTGCAGCAGGAAAAGGAGGTTCGCTACACTTCCGTTACATTTCCGTTACATCTAGCTTAATCTGCACGTTGTGGAGAATCAGCCATGTGTCTAAGTGTACAATTAGTGATCAGTAAAAATTTAAGAAGTAAACATTTGCCTCCTCTTCTTTCCAGCAAAAAGAAAAGGAGCTTCTGGAGCTGAGTAAGGCTGTGAACGAGACCCGCTCGAAGATGGACGTAGCTCAGTCAGAGCTGGACATTTACCTGAGTCAGCACAACATCGCCGTCTCACAGCTCAACCAGGCTAAAGAGGCTCTGCAGGGAACTGCTGACACACTGCGAGACAGAAGAGCCGCCATCAAAGAGCTGAAGGTCAAAGTGCCCAAGTGTGAGCAAGAGCTTAAGAAGGTGTGTATGCACCAAAAGTTACTTAAAAGCTGACTTTAAAAAAGGTAAATGGTTGATGTTGGACTGGGATTCTATGAGTATACTACGATCAGCAAAACGTGCTTATGGGAAATGTCGTGTCATCACATTAAGAGCTTTTTTGTGTGTAATCCAATTTTGTGTGTATGTGTGCGCAGGATGAGGAGGAGCTGAAACAGATTTCTGAGCAGGATGGACAGGTCCAGGCTACAGTCAGGGACATGAGACAAAAGGTTGAAGAGGCCAAGTCCTCTCTGTCCTCCACCCGCAGCCGAGGCAAAGTGCTCGATGCGCTCATGCAGCAGAAACGCAGTGGCAAAATCCCCGGCATCCTGGGACGTCTGGTGAGATACACAACAGTATTGTAATGTTCTACAAGTGTTCCTCCCATTTATTTGTCTTTTGAGCAAAGGGTTTTACGTGATGTTTCACCACAGGGCGATCTGGGAGCCATCGACGAGAAGTTTGACATTGCTATCTCCTCATGCTGTGGTGCGCTCGATAACATCGTGGTGGACACCATCGACACCGCTCAGAAATGCGTCACCTTCCTCAAGGCTCAGAATATTGGTGTGGCGACCTTCATTGGTCTAGACAAGGTACTAATACTTTTTGTAAGGGTGTAATTGTGTAATGTGTGGAATGTATCTGGTGGTGGAATTTGAAAGCAAACACTATAGGTAGGGCTTTGATGGTTGTTGCATTGTTATGAGGTGCATTTGATTTAAATATACACGCCAAATTAGTTTCACAGAAGTAAATGGGAAGAAACATTTGCATGGTCACTATGAACAATCTGACTAGCAGCCTGGACATGAGATCTGATTGATATTTTTAGTACTGCCTTTGTGCGATGTCATTTCCATTTTCTGGAAGCAGTATAATGTGGTTCTACATGACACAGCAGAATTTTTATTTATTTATTTTTTTAACGAGCATAAAAGTATAAGCGGTCCAGTGCAGTGTTTTTAAGGGATCATCCCGTTTTTTGCAGCCTCTTCACTGTGTGACTGATGCTTTGAGAGCATGTGCGACCCTCAGTACGTCATTCTTGTACTTTTTACGGCAGCTGCATTAATTCGCTGCCTTAACTCCCTCTGTACTTGTGTATTCTCCTAGGGCGAGAGGGAACTGTACTCTACTAGTTAATTGATTGCGGATGGCAGACTGACAGATTTTTCTAAACACCCGGCAGATGTACTCTATGTGGGGGAACACTGGCGGATCCCTATTAACTTGACCTTTTTATTTATTTTTTTTTATTATTTTTTTTTGTAGATGAAGGTCTGGGAGAAAAACACGAAGGCGATCACCACACCAGAGAACATCCCTCGTTTGTTTGATATGGTCAAAGTGAAGGATGAATGTGTTCGTCCTGCGTTCTACTTTGCCCTGAGAGACACACTGGTGGCTAAAGACCTCGAGCAGGCGACAAGAGTGGCCTTCCAGAAAGACAAACGCTGGAGGGTGGTCACTTTACAGGGACAGATCATCGAGCAGGCTGGTAAAAAAAAAAAAAAAATAGTTTGTATTTATTTATTTTTTTTAAATAAGGCAGTTTTTATTTAGATTTGATTTGACTGACAATTTGTGCCCCCGTCCTCAGGCACGATGACGGGGGGTGGAGGCCGTGTAATGAAGGGCAGGATGGGCTCTTCTATTGGCACTGAAGTCACGCAGGAACAGGTGAGATCATGAACCCGATTCCATCTGTCGTACATTTATAGACCGTTTTTCTACACATCCTCGTGTGTGTGTGTGTGTGTGTGTGTGTATAGCTGGACAAAATGGAGAGCGCATTAAAGGAGAAGGTGGCACAGCTGCAGGGCTGGCAGCAGAGGAAACAGCAGCTTGAGGAGAGTGTGCACAAACAGAGGCAGGAGCTCAGAGACATGAAGAACACGCTGGAGAAATACACCGCCAGCATTCAGGTCAGCCAAAAAACACACCTCCAAAAGCCGAACGCTTGACAGCTTTAAAGGGAAAGAACACCACCTCGTGTTATCTTAACATCTCTGTGCATTTTAATCAAAACACACCACCGCACGAAAGACGAGCACGGTTTCCCAAAAACTTCCAAGGCACTCTTAAGGATTGTGTTGTTCTCTGTATAGAGTCTTGAGGAGCAAGAGGTTCACCTGAAGTCCCAGATAAAGGAGCTGGAAGCGAATGTTATTGCTGCTGCCCCAGACAAAGCCAAGCAAAAACAGATGGAGAAAAACCTGGAAGCCTTCAAGAAAAGTAAAATTGCTGCTCGATATGCATTTTTATAGAAGGATGTAGTTTTAATAACTTATTCTCAAAGTTTAACACTTTGCTTTTAACCCTCGTCATGGGCCGTGTTTTGGACCATGCTGTACAGGTTTAATTTTTAGAATTGGGTAATATTGTAACAGAATCGTTATTATAATGTAAAAACTACTGTGGATTTTCAGGACTTCCAGCTTCTCAGCTTTGCTTCATGACTGCAACATTTCTCTAGCACTTCTCTATTTTTTTTATTAAACCCTACTTTTATCCCTTAAGATTATGAGGCTGCATCCAATAAGGCTGGGAAGGTTGAGGCTGAGGTGAAACGACTCCACAACCTCATTTTGGACATCAACAGCCACAAGCTGAAGGCCCAACAGGACAAACTGGATAAGATCAACAAAGAGCTAGATGAATGTTCATCAGCAGTCACCAAAGCCCAAGTGGCCATCAAGACGGCAGGACGGTGCGTGGTTTAATTTATTTATTTTTTCTTCAGCTTAAGCTTGTGGAGAACATCATATCTTGGCATGTGCCGAATTCAGTTGTTGGCCACGTAGCATGTGAGCTGTGCTGAGCTGGTAGAGCTACAGTGAGGCATCATTTTAGTTTTTTTTACCGGAAATTTAATGTCACCATTTATCTTGATCTTGTATGTCTTCCCTTTGATGACGATACAGTCTGACATCTACACTACTGCGCATAGGCTGTTTGATCACTTGTAAATTTCATTGTTTTTGTTTGATTTATTTTCTACATTCTACAATAATACTAGAGATTTCAAAACTATGAAATATCCTATTTGGAATTTCGTAATTATGTAACAGCAGTATGTTATTTTAAGATATGACAAGGAGTACAGTATTGTCAAATGCATTTGCACCTCCAAGTGGCGCAGTGGTAAAGTGCTCGCCCTATCATCTAGAGAGAGCTGATTGGCCGAGCTCTCTCAGAGGGGAGGGATGAGAGGTACTTGGTGCTCCCACATTAATCACGGCTCTACAGCCAATTAGGGGCGCCTGTGAGCTCACGCAAGCGGAAGGAGCGGATAGCGCTGTCCTCCGAGTGCGTTACACCGCCCCCAACGGTGCGTGAGCGCGCAGTTTGAAAAGATGCGGTTGGCTGGCGTCACGTGGTTTCGGAGGAAACTAATCTTCAGCCCTCCCGACTTGAGTGGTAGTAGTAGCCTTAACGTGGGAGCCCCCTAGTGACGGGGAGGAATTGGAAACAAATAAATTAGGGGGAAAAAATGCATTTGCAAAACCCATTAAGCACCATGATGAAACTGATTATTAACTGGTGAGATGAAACTGGAAAAAATTTTGCATAATTTTTTTTTGCATATTTTGCTTTATAATGTAGAAAGAAATAAAAGCAGCTTTACAAAATCTGAAAAAGAAAATTATAGGAAATGTATAAGATCAAGATCAGTTTGTCACTGATGAGCAAGCCGAGGGCGGCAGTGACAAGGAAAACCAATAAGAAACCTTGGCAATAGGAAGAAACCTTGAGGGACTACCTGACTCAACAGCGAACCCTTCGTTTGGGGTAATATCAGATAGCAGGCATTGATGGATCTGCAGTCATACTGTGACTTTTAAAGAGGCTAGAGGTTCAGTATAACAGGAGAGCTGTTTAAGTTAATATGGAGTCCAGTTTTGTTATTGGAGCCTCGGGTATAAAAACTGAGCTAGGAAATGTACAGACCTGAGTTTGGATTTGTTACCAAGCTAATGCAAGAAAACTTCTAATTTATACTATGAATACTCCTGGATGGATTGAACTGGTAGGTCCATAAATACACTGCCATTTCAAAGATTTAACACCTGAAGTTTCCTCATAGAAATTTAATAACCACTATTGCCACCATAAAAACAAACAACAATTAATAGTGAAACCAAGCTTTCTTCTGGCAAGTGTACATGTACTCAAAACAAACTTTTAAGCCCTCATAAAGTAGGTGTACTTGGAGGATAAACATGTTAAACCCAGTGATAATAGACTCACAGGCAGAAATAATGAACAGAATCACTGGAGGACAAAAGCTGATGGATTAATGATGTTTTCCAGTGTTTGCAAGATAAAGCCTGGTGTGGCCTATTAGGTGAGCGAGACAGCAGTGTCACTGTTAATTTGCTTACACTCAAGTGAGAAGACAACCGCTCTGCGACACCTATTTGGCAAATATCACTGTACAGTAGGTATGCGCTGGGTTTGTGAATACAACCTGCCATTGGCCAGATTATGAACATGTGTTGCTTATAAAATAAAAATCAGTGTATTAATCCAGTAAAATGTACTTTTTGTTATAGTGAAAGTTAGAAAATCTTTGTTCCAGCTACATGCTCCTCCATTACATATTTATAGTATTTTATATGCTACCCTAAGTTTGGAAATTTGAGGTGTTTGATGATTATACAGCTGAATTTGCTTATGTATTTTTTTAGGTCATACATTTTTTTTCTTTCCTTTTTTATGGTACTACCTATAGATTTGGTAAGTCGGTTAGTACTTGTACTTGCGTTGTGGGTGAAATTTTTTTTTTTGCGTGTGGCGCAAAATCTATATCCCCTTCTTTTTTTTTTTTTAATTTACTCCATTTACATTTTTAAATAAAAGGTGGGTGAAATTTAACTAGGCAATATTTAATTGGTATAAGAACTTGTATCTCATGGTGCGCCACCCAATTTTTCTTGTTCTGTGCATGCGTCTTATTCCTATGTAACAAAGTACATGTACAATTTGTTTTGATACATTCCTATTAGAAATATGGACTTTAACAATTCTTAATGCCTAGTCGCTTTTCACACACCCTGTACATTAAAAATTTATATACGTTTGCATTTGAAGTAAAAGTAAACTGGTGCCATTCATCTGTAATCCTGCACTCTAAACTATTCACACAGCACAGCATCCTGTGCCGCAAGAGCTAATTATTTTCTTGATTTGTTTAGAATTGTTGCGAAATCTGAAACGGTTTAATATCTGGATATTTATAAAATTGTGATGCTTACAGTATCGCAATACAAATCGAATCAGCATTTGGGTAGCGTGACGATATTGTATTGGGAGATCCCTGGTGTTTCCATCTCTAGTGTCACTAGTTTCAGCAATCTTTACAGATGGATTATTTCACTTATAATTCCAGTGGGTCAGAAGTTTACATACATTCAGTTGAGTGTCTTTTAAACAGCTTGGGAGATTATGCTGTGGCTTTAAAAGCTTCTGGGCATAGATTAAACAAAACAAACAAAAAAGGTACTTTTAAAGGCTTTCCTAAACAGCAAGATCTGTTTTAAAATGGGTTTTTAATTTTGCCATTTCAAGTTTAAGGTACTTTCAGCAAGTAATAATATAAGCTAAGCAGTTGTGACTTACGTCATCTAAACTTCATTGTTTTCTTGACAGTAATCTGAAAAAGGCAGAGGAGACGGTCACACGACTGGAAGCCGAGATTGCAGAGAATGAAAAATTGATGGAGGAGCTTACAGAGCAGCTGAAGAAACTGGAGGATCAAGCAGGAGAGATCATGAAGTCCTGCCAGGAGGCTGAGGTATGTGATGGTGCACATGTATTAGGATATAGCTTACAACAAAATAACGATGAATATCTCTTCATATAGAGTTTTAGTTACTTGAGTTAGAGTTTTTACATGTAGCCCTTCATTTGCTCTTTAGTGAACAAAAGTAGGAACATTTTAAATTGAAATCCTGGGGACAAAAATGAGGTTAAGCCACCTTTATTTATTTTGACCAATCCATAGCCCAGGCAACTAGCATGAGCTATAAGGTTTTTATCTGGCGGTCATGCGATGCACCTTGATTTTGAAACTTCTGCACACATGCCTGAAACCCAAAGCTACAATGCATGCACTGGCCGAGTTGAAATCTGCTTTTAAAAACTGAATAGCTTTAACCAAGCGGATTAATTAGCATGCACGGATAACAGAATCTTTTCAGAATCTGGAAAACACGGATATTTGGAAATGCAAATGAAACTATCACTAATCGGGCAATAAAAATACCAATGCCACACACAAGCAGTCATATAACTGCCCTGCTTACAACATACATTCACTTCATTAAAAAAAAAAAAAAAAGGGCAGGATTTAATCTTCAACTTGAGACAGAACACCACAGCTCATGGGTCAAAATCTGCAAACATAGGGAAATATGGGATTAGTCAGCACATTAGAGCTTTTACTCTTACTTTAAGTGTTTACCATGTGTATGATCAACCTCACCTGTAGGAGGCGCTGCCTGAGGTGCAGGAAGAACATCGTGGGGTGTTGCAAGAGATCAAGGCCCTTCAGGAGCAAGAGCACACTTTGCAGAAAGATTCGTTGAATGTTCGGCTAAAAGTGGAGCAAATTGACACGGCCATCGCCGAGTGTCAGAATAAGATCAAACACTGGGAAAAAGAGGTGAGCGTCTTCGACGAAATGTCTCCACACTGTTCTACACTGCTTGGCCAAAAAGTCACAACTAAGCAGAGCCTTTCATTGGATAATTACTGCATTGACTCAATATGGTTCAGCTGATAATGAGTTATTTATCCCTAACTGATGCAGTGAGTGGCTTCTCGTTTCTTAAACCCAACCACGTCAGAAGAGACATCCTGTGGTCGTGGATCAAAATGTTTCTCTGTTTCAGGAGGGTCAAATTATTGGCCGTTATCAAGAACAGAAAACAACGATGGAGATAGCTGAAACTACTAAATTTGTTCAGAACTGTATACATTTATTAAAATCTGTAAGGATAGTGCTGCACCATCATCTTCAAGAATGTTGTCATTGGAGATCACTTGGACGTATAGTGAAATCACTCACTCAGTCATCGTCTAGCTCACTATATACTGGGTAGCAGGGGGCCTGGAGTCTATCCCAGGAGACTGGGAGCACGATTCGGGGTACACCCTGGACAGGGTGCCGATCCATCACAGACACAGAAGAAGAAATATATTGGACTTTTTGGCCAGCAGTGTATTTATTCAATCACATAAACTCTTCCCAGCCTTGTGGTTCTGTCTAAATATTACAGTACTGTAATATTTATTCTTCTCTACTTCCTCAGTCCACAAAGCTTGCTCTGCACACGCTTGATGACAAACCAGCAGAGGAACTACCCAAGTTGAACACCGAACAATTGGAGGCTATTAAGAGCGCAGACGTCATCAAAAACGAAATCGCACTGTTAGAGGACCGTTGCGCTCAGATGAAGCCCAACCTGGGAGCTATAGCAGAGTTCAAGAAGAAGGTACATGCCCACATTTTACAGTATGATAATGTAGTCTGAAAGTATCTATTATAAATATAGACTCCAGTTATTCATTGTGTGTTGCTGCAGTCATTTAACATGTTTTTGTATGTATGCATGCAGGAGGAGCTTTATTTGCAGAGAGTAGCTGAGCTGGATGAGATTACCAACCAGAGAGACAACTTCAAGAGGAGCTGCGAGGACCTGCGGAAACAGAGACTGAACGAGTTCATGGCCGGATTTAACATCATTACCAACAAGCTGAAGGAGAACTACCAGATGCTGACACTGGGGGGCGATGCTGAGCTGGAGCTTGTGGACAGCCTGGACCCTTTCTCTGAGGGCATCATGTTTAGGTGAGAACACCAGAGGGTCTCAGGAACCTGACTTCCTGCACACGTTTTACACATGGGGCTCAGTTTAAGGCTTTCAGCTTCTGACTAGAGAGTTCAGAGTTGGGCTGGTTACTTGAGAAACATTTAAAGTGCTCAATTATATCTCAAACTTCAAGGATTTTTTCTCTCCTTGTTTTCAATTATTCATCACAAACTACTTTTATAAGAGTTTTACATTAGCACCATTGTTCGGCTGATCATAAATGTCAGCATAATTAAAATATTTAATTTAAAATAAACAGTAAGGGATAAATTCCTCTCATTTTTTTCAGTGTGCGTCCTCCTAAGAAGAGCTGGAAAAAAATCTACAACCTGTCTGGAGGAGAGAAGACCCTGAGCTCTTTGGCGTTGGTCTTTGCGCTGCACCACTTTAAGCCAACACCTCTATATTTCATGGACGAGATAGATGCCGCGCTGGATTTCAAGAACGTGTCCATTGTGGCATGCTACATATATGTAAGTGTTACCATTTTTACCCTTTTTAAATTGGTGTTGAAGATTTATTAATGTAATTCTGAAAGTTCAATTTAAAGCCTTTAACTTGATTATGCACATTAAAAAAAGACCAGGCAAAAAACAGTGATCTATCTTTTTATGAAAAAATTATGAAGATGGCATGAAGCAAAAAACGTAAAGAGCCATAAGTCAGGCTTTAGTCCTCTAACTCACAATTGGCTGAGGTTAACAAAAGCCATTTGAGAACAAGAGCCATTTTGTATGGCCATAATAATATCTTGTATTCATGTGTCTGAGTTCAGGCAGATTAAAGGTCTGGTATAACATTTGAAAGATTGATGCTTCATATTTAGCAATTTCCTTGGGTTTATTTAAAACACATCATCAAAAGCACATGCCATCTAAATTATTATAAAAAAAAAATTTTTTTTTTTCTTTCACTCCTATCAGGAACAAACCAAGAATGCTCAGTTCATCATCATCTCCCTGAGGAACAACATGTTCGAGATGGCTGACCGCCTGATCGGCATCTACAAAACGCACAACACCACTAAAAACGTGGGAATCAACCCCAAAACCATTGTCCTCAAAGATGTTGAAGTTGCATCAGGATAGAGCAAGAAACATATGCTTGGACATTTCTCTTCTTTTGTCTTGTCTGTCAATCTCTCTTAAATCCTTCTCTCTTGCACCTCTTTCCAGATGTCTAAAAAAAAATTTCTCCTGTGCAGGTTAAATTCCTTTAACCGTATTATACATGCTGCTGTTTGTACTATTAAAACTTTATATAAAACATGAATTTAAATGTACATTATCCTGTTCCGTCTGTTGCTTACCAGACCAGACCTATATACCAAAACCACTTTTATACCAAAACTAGAATTACCTGTAGATTATTTTTATTTTAGTTGGTATGCTGATGTGCTGCAGAAGTACTGTGCTGCCATTACATCAGTTACATGTATGAATAAACTCACTTTGATCATAAGATGATCAAATAAGATGAAAAACAGGACCTCTGTGAAAAAGCAATTACCCCCTAAACCTAATTAACTGGTTGGGCCACCCTTAGCGGCAACAATTGCAATGAAGTGTTTGCGGTAACTGCTATCACATCACCGTGGAGGATTTTTGGCAAACGTCTTATCAGATGTGGTCTAATTCAGCAACATTAGAGGGGTTTCGAGCATTTGTTTGTTTGTTTTGGGGACTTTCTGAGGTGGACTTGATTTAGGTGTTTCAGAGCATTGGTTTTCCTACATAACCCATGTGTGCCTGAGCTTGAAGTCACAAACTGATGGCAAAACATTCTCCTTCTGTATTTTCTGGTCGATCGCCGAATTTGTGGTTTTATCAATTAAGTCGCCCAGATCCTGAAAATGCAAAGCAAACTGCAGACTATTACACTACCACCGGCATGTTTGACTGTTGGTATGATTTTATGAAACATGTTCGATTCATCACACCTTCCAAAAAGTTCAACTTTTGTCTCATCAGTCCACAGAATATTTGCACAAAAGTCTTGCGCAAAAATTTTTTTTTTAGATACGTGTAAATGGCAAATATGAAACAAGCCTTTGTGTTCTTTTCAGTCAGCAGTGGCTTTTGCTTTGGAACTCTCCCATGAATGCCATTTTTTCCCAGGGTGGGGGAACATACTTTAACTTCATAGTTGGGTACATTTCTTTCTTTAGGCTACATGTTAGTTTGCACCCAAGGCTGTCCTGCATATCGTGGATTCTGTACAGCCTGTAGATTGAGAGGTTGGCTACACACCTGGTGAACAGTATCTCATGTGCTGTACGGTTCCTTTTGACCAGTGCGTCCTTTATTTAAGGCATAATGCACAAGCTTTGGGAAAAGTAACTAGGCATTAAAAAGTGGTAATAAAGTCCACATTTCTATTGCAAATTGTACATGTACTTTATTACATAGGAAAATGAAAGCAAATTTTAACGTAGGCACAATTTTAATTTTAACGTAGGCACCAGTGGTGTCCACCAGTTTTCTCAAATGGCCGGGATGCAGTCTTCTGAAGGATGTCGTTTCGTATATTGCTGAAAGAGAACCTCCTTTTCGTTGCCCCACAAGGAGGGGGGGGGGGGGATCACAAGGACTTCTTGGAGGCCATTCTTGAGGCCCGCTTCGTCCCAGCCAACATAAGATACTAAGTTCTATAGCCATTCAATATTGGCTAGTTTATTTTCACCCTGTAGCATGGTGGTTTAGTGGTTAGTGCGGTCGTCTTGTGTGTGCATGAAGTTTGCATGCTCTCCCTGTGCTTGGTGAGTTTCCTCCGGGTACTCTGGCTTCTTTCCACAGTCCAAAGACATGCAGATTAGGATAATTGGCGTTCCCAACTAGTCCATAGTGTGTGAAAGAGCATTCGAGTGTGTGTTTGTCCTGTGATGGATTGGCACCCTGTCCAGGGTGTACCCTGCCTTGTGTCCCAAGTCTCAATATTTTCACCCACCTTGTAGTTTAATTTCTAACATAGTTGGACACAATAAAACAGTCAAAATATTCATAGATATGATTATAGCCTTAATAAGAGAAAAAATGGGCACAAATACAGACAAGTTATTAAAATTTCAGTAGAAAACATTTAAAAGTAGAAACAAAACAGCAGCATTGGTATTAAAATATTAGTCGATAAGTTCTCTGAAGAAACATTAACGTTCTCAAATCAGATGAATCTGAACTGTCCTGTTTAACTTTTTATCATTAAACAGGAATGTTACCGGCTTGTTGTGGCTCGTTGCAGGCTGTGCTGTCTTAACCGGTCTAGTCATACATAACTGACCCTTTCTGCTTGACGCACACGCAAATGTCCGAGTTAACTCTACAGTGCAGAGCAGTGCTTCTGTTTTCACAGTGACTTAACATAGCCGTAATGTTTTTAGAAAAGAAGGCCACATGTTGATGGGTGCTCGCTCCTAAAGCTGAACTATATTAATAGAGTTTAAGGCAAAGATCGTTAAAGAGGCGGTACAGAAATGTCCCCGGGTCATGAAGTGGTAAAGAAATTTCACGGACTGAACTCAGTACTGCTTGACCAATCTGTGAGAGATTGGAGAACACAGGTAAGGCTTCATTCAGTGGCTTTAACCAGAAAAGCTGAAGACATAGCACCACCATTAGAAAGGACACGACAGTCAAGAAGAACTTGAATGTCCGTTTTTTGAGATATTACTGGCTGTGGCTCTTTGGTGGAATGTTTCTCCAAATTTTTGGAACTGGACCATCTTCCAAACTTCCGATCGTTACGTTGGACCAGTGCTCCTTGAGGAACTCCTCTAAACAGAGTGGGAGGTTGAGGGTTGGGACTTCAGGCAGCTCTGTCTGAGTCAATGCATCGACCCTCTCCCTGATGTGGTGCATCTTCTCCAGGAAACCGATGGCTGACTCATCTTTGCTGATGCTTGAGATGCTCGAGATGAGCTCTAGCTGCTCCTCCTTCATTTCCTTAAGCTTCTCGATGAGTGGGTTATATGCGCAGGCCAGCTGCCCACTGGCCTCATCCAGAACTTTCATGAATGCCTCTTTCTTTTGCTCAAGGACGCGCTCTACGCCCTGAAAGAACTGCGTGACAGCTTTGCGTTCTTGCCTTATTTCACTTTCGTTTCGAAATTTTTCCTGTTCTAGCTTCTCCATCAGGTCACAGACCTCTTCCCAGTGCTTGTCCCTGAGCAGTTCTACTAGTTCGGCAGGGTATGCTCTTTGACATACGCCATGTGAATATCATCGATGGTGTGGCCCTGATGCTGCCCGATAGTAAGGCACAAGCCACATATAAGCTTGCAATCCTGGACACAGTAGACGTTCAGAGGCTGGCGATGGTGCTCGGGGCAGGAAGGCGCTCGAGGCTCATTGTCACGCCGGTACTTTTCTATAATGGCTCGCAGACTGACGTTAATCGGCAGAGCGTCTACGCCAGTGCGTGGAAGTTCCACCAAGTTACGGCAATTGGGACACTTGAGCTGTAGGCGGAGTGGATGCCAGACGGAAAAATTGGTGGAGACCTTGAGTATGTTGTCCAGACATGCTTTGCAGAAGGTGTGGGAGCAGGGTAGTACTCGTGGATTGTCAAAGATGGAATAACAAATGGAGCAAGTCAAATCCTCTTCCAAATTGTCCATTGCACGATAACGGGTCGGCTACTGATGCTAGCTATCCTGAGAAACCCAGAAAAAAAAGTATCAATCTTAATGCTTTATTTGTTTTCTTTATTAGGAAACTCATTAATGGGTTTGAGAATAACACTACCGCTCTACAATCATCTCGCTGTCAATGTTAACACACACTTTAATTGCACTTGCTATCCCTTTTAATAACATTCAATGCAATTAACAGACTTTAAAAAATCTCAAGTCCTTGAACAGCTAGGAAATTTTTGTCTGGAATACAAAATAATAATTTCAGTGTAACTCCAGGACATGCTGAGATGGACTGCACAAGATGGATATTGTGATTATTTTGCTACAGCAAACGGGTGATGGGCAAATTTGTGAATGTTCTCATTCCTTTAATTATCTTTAGTAATCGCTTCATTCTGGTCAGGGCAGTGGAATATATTTTTTGCATATTTATTACACTTATAGTTAGTCCTGCCGGAGTCCCTGCTTGCACTTTGCACTAAATACACATTCACCTTATACATGTTGACTGTGACCATACCTAACTGCCATCTCTCCTTATTTTCTGTTCTCTCCTCTTCTGCTCTCTCCTCTCTCTCTCTCCCTCTCTCCTTTCCCTCTCTCTGACTCTCTGTCGAGCTATACATGTCACTCCTGAGTTGCCAGTGATCCAGACCCCTCTGCCCTCTGGAGCCGTCTAACCCGTTCTGGAGTCCTGCTTCTGGTTAGAGATCTCGTCGCATGGATGCCCTGTGTGGTCTGCCTGGATTCATGTGGTGGCTGGGGATGGTTTCCATGAAGACTGTCCTGTCATCGATTGATGCTCTGCGGACCTGTGACTTCAGTTGTTCGATAGCTCAGGACTGGAATCTCCTACAGTCTACCTGAGCCTCCAGGAACAAACTGGACTCCTTTTCATTTTAAACACATCTCCTGTTATACTGAACTCCAGTACACATTATTATGTTGATCAATCCCTGCTATCCGTTATCACCCAGATGAGGATGGGTTCCCTGTTGAGTCTGGTTCCTCTCAAGGTTTCTTCATATTACCATCTCAGGGAGTTTTTCCTTGCCACCGTCGCCCTCGGCTTGCTCATCAGGGACAATCTTATCATTTTGATTCATACACATTGCATACAAACTTACTTCTTTTATTGTGTAAAGCTGCTTTGCGACAATGTCAATTGTTAAAAGTGCTATATAAATAAAATTGACATGACTTGACTTAAATGATTTAAATCATCAAACAAATTTAAATTTTACAAAAATAACCTGAGTAAACAAAAATAAAATGTAGGTTTTAAAAATGATTTTATGTATTAAGGGGAAAAACGCTGTGTGAAAAAGTAATTGCCCCTAAACCTAATAACGAGGTTATTGTTCAACAACTGCAAGCATTGCGAAAACTGGAAATAAGTCTTTTACTTTGCTGTGGAGGAATTTTGGCCCACTCGTCCTTGCAGAATTGTTACAGGGTTTTCGAGCATGAATGGACTGTTTAAGGTCATGGCACAGCATCTCAATCTGACTTAAGTCTGGACTTTAACTAGGCCACTCCAAAACCTTAATTCTGTTTTTTTTTTTTAGCAATTCAGAGTTGGACTTGCTGGTGTGCTTCAGATAATGGTCCTGCTGCATAACCCAATAACCCTGCATAACACACAATCCTGCAATTACTTTTTCACATAAAGCCAGGCAGGTTTGGACAGCTTTTTTCCCTTAATAAATGAAATAATTTAAAAACTGCATTTTATATTTACTTTGGCTATCTTTATACAATATGAAAATTAGTTTGATGATCTCAATCATTTAAGTGTGACAAATATGCAAACTAAATTTTTAATTAATTTATTCATTTTTTTAATCAGGAAGGGGCCATTTTTTTTCACAACACTGTATGATCCGGGGGATACTGTAAATATACAGTACTAGTATTAGTAATATCAGCACACGGACTCAAATATCTATATATTTTTTAGTAAATTCTGTTTTGTGCTCAGCATTTTATTTGTATGTGGTACTAGTCAAAAGTTTGGACACACCTAATTTTTTTAGTCATTTATGAGAGTGAGTCAAAGCAGTCTGGCTGTAGAATTTATTTGAATTAATGTTTAGAAAAAACAAATACAGCGTTTTACGACATACTCTCCTTGCTTTTCAATACACTTTGTCCATCTGTCAACAAGCTTTTGTATTCCCTCAATAAAAAAAAGTTTTAGGCTTAGTTGCAAGCCATTAATGCACCGCTGTCTTCACTTCTTCACCAGAAGTGAAATTCCATCCTCATAGACCTGCTTACAGGGGACCAAACCGATAAAAGTCAGATGGAGTGAGATCAAGACTATAGGGAGGATGCTTTAACACCTCAAAAAGAGGTTTTTGCAGATTGTTGACAGTGTGGACAGAAATGAGCTGACCTGCATCATTATGCAAGAATACAACATCGTTGGATAGCAGTCCTCTGTGTTTACTCTGAGGTTTAGGCTTCAGCTCTAAATTCGTCTCACTGTAATGAAACACTGTTGATTGTTGAACCTTTTTCCTGATAATGTGGTCCTAGCTGATGGTTGAAATTTTTCTCTGTGCTTTTTCTGAGGATGTTTCCATACTCTGCTGTTTACTATCAGGCTCGTAGTGATGAATCCAAGTCTCATCACAAGTAATGATTCTCTTTAAAAAAAACTTTCACCTTCTTTAGAGTATCAGTCTAAATTGTGTTTGCAAATATCCAAACGCTTCTGTTTATGCTCTTGTGCTTATAGCACAATAAAACCCAGAATTACTTCACCCTGCTCTTCACAATCACAAGTGGGGCATCCATTTTTGCTCGCACTGCAGTTACAAATCAACTGATGTAACACGTTCACAGCAATGACTAGAGAGACAGTGGCCTTGAACGAAAAGCACTGATAAGACAAGAAGTCTTAAGATAACTGGAGAGCAGCTTTACAAAGCATAACTCGCAGACACATCTCAATATCAGCTGTTCAAATGATATTACTGCATACCATGGATGCTTTCAGCATTGTCTTACAATGTATGAAGACATAGAAAATCAGGAAAGACCTTGGAATTAGAAGCTGTGTCCAAACTTTTTGACTTTTTAAATTCATAAAATACTCAGCTTTAAGGTATAACGTTTAGTCGAAATGTTGTCCTATTAGACGAAGGAGGAGGAGAGTGTGTAAGAGCGTTTGCTGTGTGTTTGCGAGTTTGTTTACTGCATGTTTACAGGATAAACTTCAGTAACATCGTTTCAGTGTTAATTTAAGTCGTTTTAAAATCAAAAGTAAATTTACACCCTGTATAAAAAAAACCTGAGAAGATTACAGTACACTGAACCTGACTAAAACATTGTAATTAATGATCAAAATACCCAGGAAATGAAATTAACAATGCGTTAACCGGACATGACGTAGCTCAGTAACGTTTCTCTTTCCTGTTGTATTTGTTAGTTTGTTTGTTGTACAGATGGCGTCCGTTATTTTAAAATACGTCATAATGATTAACTCCTGTAAATTAACAAATAACGAAACTTGTCAGGTTCAATACGTCCTGTCGAAACACTATTTATTTAGAATAGGACAAAAACGAGCAAAAACAAACAATACCCGTGCTAAGCTAGTTATCAATAAATACATTTTGGTAGGTGTAAAATCTATAAGCCGTCAGAGCACTCACCTGAACTGTGCAGCTCCCCGCACGCGCTGCCTTCTGTTTCCAAGTAACGGCCAGAATACAGTGCGCATGCGTATGTCGAACCCTCTCCACCAATCACAGCTCTCTATTTAAGGTTTTGAATTAGCGTGTCGTTATAACGCCCAGGCAACGGTGACAGTGTAGTATTATAATAAGACTGTGTATAAAAAGAACAAGACAAATCCTTTGTAACGTCACACCTAGGTTTGCATAATAATAATAATAATAATAATAAAGTAAACGTAATATATTATTATTATTATTATTATTATTATTATTATTATTATTATTATATAACTATACCTTAAGATATCGGGCACAAGGAGAGAGGTACAAGGCGTAGTACACCCTGGACAGGGTGCCACACACCACAAAAATCAGCCTAGTGCATGTCTAATCTAATCTGGTGGGAGGAGACCCCAAGCTTGAGGAGAACTCCATGCCCACAGACCTTTATCATTTTTATTATTATGTAGTAATAAGATTAGAAATGGGTGGCACTGTGGCTTAGTGGTTAGCACTGTCTTCTTAGACTTCCAGGGTCTGGGTTCCCGGCCAGGTGTTTGATTCCCGCCTCTGTGTGCATAGAGTTTGCATGTCAGTGAAGATTGTCAGTCATTCAGGTGAGGTTATCTGGAAGGTGAGTCATGTTAGCTGGACTTCCTGTATTGAACTCAGAAGACATGCAGTTGACATGACTAAACTTCCAGAGTTTGCATGTTCTGCATTTCAGGTAAGATATTCAGAACCTGTACTGGCCAGCAGTTCACAAAAATATTTAACTTCTACAGAGATATATACTTTTATAACACGTCCTAAAGAAACCTCAACCTGCCTGCCTTAGAGACTATCTATCGCCCTGTAGCCCTGACCTTGTGTGATGAAATGCTACAGAAGGCTGCTCAGAGACTTCATCATCTCTTTACTGCCTGACACACTGCACCCATTATTGTTTGTATAGACGACAAATCGTCCAACTGGCGACAATGGCAGAAAACCTGCATACATATCTGGATACAACGATGGTTTTAAAAAGTGTTAAAACCACAAAACCTGAATTGTTATTGTTTAGTTAGTTAACACACTTGTCAAGTAACCTGGTGAGCTTGAGTCTGTGAGAAATTTCTCTGTCTCTGGAATGGGTGAATGATTATAGCTCACAGTCATGCAAATCTGCTCACTGTCTGTGTTTAGCAACGTGGGAAATACTGTTACTCTGTTTCACCATGAGCTTGAGAAGGCCTGATTTATTACTCCACCCACCAAGACATTGGGCCATTGCTCTGTCACTATATTTAGGGCCCAAGCACTGAGTGCGCAGGGCCCTCTTGTTTTCGTTAGGATTATTAGGGCCCAAGCACTGAGTGCGCAGGGCCCTCTTGTTTTCGTTAGGATTATTAGGGCCCAAGCACTGTAGTGCGCAGGGCCCTATTGTTTTCGTTAGGATTATTATTAGGGCCCAAGCACTGAGTGCGCAGGGCCCTATTGTTTTCGTTAGGATTATTATTAGGGCCCAAGCACTGAGTGCGCAGGGCCCTATTGTTTTCGTTAGGATTATTAGGGCCCAAGCACTGAGTGCGCAGGGCCCTATTGTTTTCGTTAGGATTATTAGGGCCCAAGCACTGAGTGCGCAGGGCCCTATTGTTTTCGTTAGGATTATTATTTTTTTTTTTTTTTTTCTTTTTATTATTTTTCTTTCAATCATCCGGGCACTTTCGGGCCTCTTAACATACTCAAAAACTCACCAAAATTTGCACACAGATTGGAATCTGCGGCCAACAGGTCCTCAGTGGGGCTCGGCCCGGGGCGTCGCACACGCCCCGCGCAGCGCCCCCTACAGAGTCTTGCCTTATAGCTCAGACACACTTGCACGTATACTTATAAAACTCGATGAACATTTAGATCTCATCAAACTAAACAAGTTTCGCGCTGCATGTCATCAGGTCTAATCAACAGGAAGTGAGTTATTTTGAGTTGTTTGCAAAACGCACCCAATGGAATGTGATAAACTCCTCCTAGGAAATTTTTACAATTCGCACCAAACCAGCTAAATATGATCTAAACAAGTTGCCGATGCAAAATTGCAGAGATCTTTTTGATACCTCGAACGGTTCGGCCGTGGCGACGCTTTAAAATTATGGCGAATAAAATGAAACAGGAAGTGGCTAATAACTTCTGTGTACATTAAGTTATGCACATGAAACTTCACAGGTATGTTAAGAGTAGGAAGCTGATCACATCATATGACGATCATGAGTCTATGTCATAGCGCCACCAAGTGGCAGCAGGAAGTGTGTCACTTTTGGAAATCAGTAATATTTTGTCCTTTACTTTCACCTGATTTGGTTCAAAATCAGTCAGAATAATGAAAAGACATGGGTCATTTGAAATCATGGAGGATTTTTTTTCTAATTTGAATCGTGTTGCTATGGTGACGATTTAACTCAAGAAAAAATCGAAGACAACTATTTTTCTCATATCTTACGAGTGGAAAGACCTACGGGTCCCAAATTGTATGGGTGTAGACTCTCACTGATTGTGAGGAAGCCCTGAGAGCCTGGAGCCCGGGCGGGCCACAGGGCCTGTACAGCGCCCCCTGGAACTTTGTAAAGTTTCAGCTGCATAACTCATATCCACTTTCACATATATGAATGAGACCCAGTATAAATTTAGATCTCATTGAGATGAACAACTTGCATACCCCATGTCATGGAATCCGCTGAACAGGAAGTCAGTTATTTGGCGTTGTTTGAAAAACGCACCCATTGGAATGTGATCTACTACTCTTACAGGATTAATAGGTTTTTGACCAAACAGGGTCTAATATAATCTCAAGACATTGAGGATCTAATATTGTGAAGGGCTGGTTGATATCTTAAACGGGTCGGCCGTGGCGAGCCCTTAAACCTACGGCGAATAACAGGAAACAGGAAGTGGCTAATAACTTCTGTATAAATTGAGTGACGTTCATCAAACCTCAGCAGTAGGTTAAGAGAAGAAACCTGCTCACAGTGACATGGGTCCCGTGAGTCTCAGTCATAGCGCCACCAACTGGCAGCAGAAAGTGTCTACTTTTAGAAATTAAATTCTTTTGTGACTAATTTTCAGCAAATTGGCTTCAAAATCAGGCACAATAATTGGAAGACACGGCTGATGTCACACTGTAAAGGACTTTTTGATACGTTGAATAGTGTTGCTATGGCAACATATAATTTTGAGCAAATATAAGATACTTATATCCACCAAGTGGAACGTCCTAATGTGCCCAAACATTTTAGGTAGAAGGAACAACTGCTTCTGAGTAGATTTCTTGAGTTTCATGTTTTTGTGATGCTCATACAGCTCCCAACAATTTTTACAGTATATTTATCAGCCTTGGTCTGAACTGTGTCCACTGACTCCTGCAGTAATAAAATATGTCCAGTAGATGGCAGTAGTAGGCAGTTATTCTGCAGTCAGGTCTTTCCCCTTTTCCTTTACTATGGCTTCATGTTTACAATTTAAATATATGCAGAAATTATAAAAAATAAACAATACAAACATTTAAATTGCCCACTGTACAACATACACACACACATTATATGTGACATCACATTCAGGAACATCCTTAAACTTACACCGATAAATTATTCATAAGACACATCACCAATATTAACACCAGACTCACACACCATACACACACACACACACACACACACACACACACACACACACACACACACACACACACTCCATATACATGAACACGCACAAACACAAGCACATTTACTCGTCACACACAGGCTGGCCCATCTACATGTCACACACCTCTCTCCCTCACTCTCACACACACACACACACACACACACACACACCCTCATTTATATTCAGTATTCAGTGACACAGACAGTGACATCACATTCAGGAACATCCTTAAACTTACACCGATAAATTATTTATCACACACATCATTAATGTTCACACACAGACTCACACACCATACACACAAACATCTACAAACAAACACACACACACACACCATATACACAAACTCACACAAACACAAGCACATTTACTCGTCACACACAGACTGACACATCTACATGTCACACACCTCTCTCCCTCACTCTCTCTCTCTCTCTCTCACACACACACACACACACACACACACACACACACACACACACACACACACACACAGGACAAGCCAAAGACTGATCCAGCATCAGCATCAAATAAAACCCATTGCGTGTCATACTCAAACTTGACCTCACATCACATCACTGTCACACACCTCTCTCCCTCACTCTCACACACACATCACACATTTTGATATCTCAAACGGGTCAGCCGTGATAATGTCTTAAACTTACACCCAACAATTATTAATAACACACACATCACTAATATTAACACACAGATGCAGACACCATACACACAAACATGCACAAACACAAGCACACATCTCTAATGTTAACACACTAAATAAACACACACACAAACACAAAGATATCTCACACACATGCATGCACACACACAAACAAGTACACTCGTACATCACACACATGCACACACATTATAACATCACAAATTGTAACACTCACACACTCACATCTCTGTCTCACACACCCTCACGCAGAAACACACACACCCATTAACAAGTCACATATCTTAAACATACTAACACACACTACTGTTAACACAGACTTACACACCACACACACACACACTCATTATATTCAGTGACACAGACAGTGACATCACATTCAGGAACATCCTTAAACTTACACCGATAAATTATTCATAACACACATCACCAATATTAACACACAGACTCACACACCATACACACACACACACACACACACACACACACACACCATATACACAAACTCACACAAGCACATTTACTCGTCACACACAGACTGACACATCTACATGTCACACACCTCTCTCCCTCACTCTCTCTCACACACACACATCACATCACATCACTGTCACACACCTCTCTCCCTCACTCTCACACACACATCACACATTTTGATATCTCAAACGGGTCAGCCGTGATAATGTCTTAAACTTACACCCAACAATTATTAATCACACACAAATCACTAATATTTGAACACACCATACACACAAACATGCACAAACACAAGCACACATCACTAATGTTAACACACTAAATAAACACACACACAGAAACACACACACACACACACACACACACACACACACACACACACACACACACACACACACACAAAAAAACACCTCTCACACACACGCACACACATGCATGCACACACAAACAAATACACTCGTACAATACACAAATGAGCACCTACATAAACACACATTATAACATCACAAATTATAACACTCACACACTCACATCTCTGTCTCACACACCCTCACGCAGAAACACACACATCCACTAACAAGTCACATGTCTTAGACATACTAACACACACATCACTAATGTTAACACACAGACTCACACACCACACACACACAAACACGCAAAAACACATTTACTCATCAGAGACAGACTGACACATTAACTAGTCACACACACACACACACACACACACACACACACACACACACACACACACACATATTTAGGGCCCAAACTGATATTAGCCCAGTATGATGTGTGACGTTCGGTGTGCAAGTTCCGCGGTGCAACCGGGTGGCAATGACTTTTTCGAGGTTTTGACACACTCGAATAACACGCAGGTTGTGCGGTGCGCCCGGGGTGGGGACCGCGCCCGTTGCTTGGGCCCGTCATCGTTGCTTGCAACTTTAATTATTATTTTTTTTTTTAAATTATTTTTCTTTCAATCATCCGGGCACTTTCGGGCCTCTTAACATACTCAAAAACTCACCAAAATTTGCACACAGATTGGAATCTGCGGCCAACAGGTCCTCAGTGGGGCTCGGCCCGGGGCGTCGCACACGCCCCGCACAGCGCCCCCTACAGAGTCTTGCCTTATAGCTCAGACACACTTGCACGTATACTTATAAAACTCGGTGAACATTTAGATCTCATCAAACTGAACAAGTTTCGCGCTGCATGTCATCAGGTCTAATCAACAGGAAGTGAGTTATTTTGAGTTGTTTGCAAAACGCACCCAATGGAATGTGATAAACTCCTCCTAGGAAATTTTTACAATTCGCACCAAACCAGCTAAATATGATCTAAACAAGTTGCCGATGCAAAATTGCAGAGATCTTTTTGATACCTCGAACGGTTCGGCCGTGGCGACGCTTTAAAATTATGGCGAATAAAATGAAACAGGAAGTGGCTAATAACTTCTGTGTACATTAAGTTATGCACATGAAACTTTACAGGTATGTTAAGAGTAGGAAGCTGATCACATCATATGACAATCATGAGTCTATGTCATAGCGCCACCAAGTGGCAGCAGGAAGTGTGTCACTTTTGGAAATCAGTAATATTTTGTCCTTTACTTTCACCTGATTTGGTTCAAAATCAGTCAGAATAATGAAAAGACATGGGTCATTTGAAATCATGAAGGATTTTTTTCTAATTTGAATCGTGTTGCTATGGTGACGATTTAACTCAAGAAAAAATCGAAGAAAATTATTCTTCTCATATCTTACGAGTGGAAAGACCTACGGTTCCAAAATTGTATGGGTGTAGACTCTCACTGATTGTGAGGAAGCCCTGAGAGCCTGGAGCCCGGGCGTGCCACAGGGCCTGTACAGCGCCCCCTGGAACTTTGTAAAGTTTAAGCTGCATAACTCATATCCACTTTCACATATATGAATGAGACCCAGTATAAATTTAGATCTCATTGAGGTGAACAACTTGCATACCCCATGTCATGGAATCCGCTGAACAGGAAGTCGGTTATTTTGCGTTGTTTGAAAAACGCACCCATTGGAATGTGATATACTACTCTTACAGGATTCATATGTTTTTGACCAAACAGGGTCTAATATAATCTCAAGACATTGAGGATCTAATATTGTGAAGGGCTGGTTGATATCTTAAACGGGTCGGCCGTGGCGAGCCCTTAAAAATACGGCGAATAACAGGAAACAGGAAGTGGCTAATAACTTCTGTATAAATTGAGTGACATTCATCAAACCTCAGCAGTAGGTTAAGAGAAGAGTCCTGCTCACAGTGACATGGGTCCCGTGAGTCTCAGTCATAGCGCCACCAACTGGCAGCAGAAAGTGTCTACTTTCAGAAATTAAATTCTTTTGTGGCTAATTTTCAGCAAATTGGCTTCAAAATCAGGCACAATAATTGGAAGACACGGCTGATGATACACTGTAAAGGACTTTTTGATACGTTGAATAGTGTTGCTATGGCAACATATCATTTGGAGCAAACATAAGATACTTATATCCACCAAGTGGAAAGTCCTAATGTGCCCAAACATTTTATGTAGAAAGAACAACTGCTTCTGAGTAGATTCCTTGAGTTTCATGTTTTTGTGACGCTCATACAGCTCCCAACAATTTTTTTACAGTATATTTATCATCCTTGTCCTGAACTTTCTGTACTGACTCCTGCAGTAATAAAATATGTCCAGTAGATGGCAGTAGTAGGCAGGTATTCTGCAGTCAGGTCTTTCCCCTTCTCCTTTACTATGGCTTCATGTTTACAATTTAAATATATGCAGAAATCATAAAAAATAAACAATACAAACATTTAAATTGCCCACTGTACAACATACACACACACATTATATGTGACATCACATTCAGGAACATCCTTAAACTTACACCGATAAATTATTTATCACACACATCACTAATGTTCACACACAGACTCACACACCATACACACAAACATCTACAAACAAACACACACACACACACCATACACACAAACTCACACAAGCACATTTACTCGTCACACACAGACTGACACATCTACATGTCACACACCTCTCTCCCTCACTCTCTCTCTCTCTCTCACACACACACACACACACACACACACACACACAGGACAAGCCAAAGACTGATCCAGCATCAGCATCAAATAAAACCCATTGCGTGTCATACTCAAACTTGACCTCACATCACATCACTGTCACACACCTCTCTCCCTCACTCTCACACACACATCACACATTTTGATATCTCAAACGTATCAGCCGTGATAATGTCTTAAACTTACACCCAACAATTATTAATAACACACACATCACTAATATTAACACACAGATGCAGACACCATACACACAAACATGCACAAACACAAGCACACATCTCTAATGTTAACACACTAAATAAACACACACACAAACACAAAGATATCTCACACACATGCATGCACACACACAAACAAGTACACTCGTACATCACACACATGCACACACATTATAACATCACAAATTGTAAGACTCACACACTCACATCTCTGTCTCACACACCCTCACGCAGAAACACACACACCCATTAACAAGTCACATATCTTAAACATACTACCACACACTACTGTTAACACAGACTTACACACCACACACACACACTCATTATATTCAGTGACACAGACAGTGACATCACATTCAGGAACATCCTTAAACTTACACCGATAAATTATTCATAACACACATCACCAATATTAACACACAGACTCACACACCACACACACACACACACACACACACTCACACACACACCATATACACAAACTCACACAAGCACATTTACTCGTCACACACAGACTGACACATCTACATGTCACACACCTCTCTCCCTGACTCTCTCTCACACACACACACACACACATCACATCACATCACTGTCACACACCTCTCTCCCTCACTCTCACACACACATCACACATTTTGATATCTCAAACGGCTCAGCCGTGATAATGTCTTAAACTTACACCCAACAATTATTAATCACACACAAATCACTAATATTTGAACACACCATACACACAAACATGCAAAAACACAAGCACACATCACTAATGTTAACACACTAAATAAACACACACACACACACACACACACACACACACACACACAAAAAAACACCTCTCACACACACGCACACACATGCATGCACACACAAACAAATACACTCGTACAATACACAAATGAGCACCTACATACTCACACATTATAACATCACAAATTATAACACTCACACACTCACATCTCTGTCTCACACACCCTCACGCAGAAACACACACATCCACTAACAAGTCACATGTCTTAGACATACTAACACACACATCACTAATGTTAACACACAGACTCACACACCACACACACACAAACACGCAAAAACACATTTACTCATCAGAGACAGACTGACACATTAACTAGTCACACACACACACACACACACACACACACACACACACACACACACACATATTTAGGGCCCAAACTGATATTAGCCCAGTATGATGTGTGACGTTCGGTGTGCAAGTTCTGCGGTGCAACCGGGTGCCAATGACTTTTTCGAGGTTTTGACACACTCGAATAACACGCAGGTTGTGCGGTGCGCCCGGGGTGGGGACCGCGCCCGTTGCTTGGGCCCGTCATCGTTGCTTGCAACTTTAATTATTTTTTTTTTTTTTTTTTTTTTTTTTTTTTTTTATTATTTTTTTTCCACACTTTTGGTACTTTTGGGGTCCTTAACATACTCAAAAACTCATCAAAATTTGCATCCAGATTGGAATCCGCGGCCATCAGGTCCTCAGTGGGGCTCGGCCCGGGGAGTCGCACACGCCCGTCACAGCGCCCCCTAGAAAATCGTGCCTCATAGCTCAGAGACACTTGCACGCACACTCAGAAAACTCCGTGTACATTTAGATCTCATCAAGCTGAACAAGTTTTGCAATGCATGTCATCAGGGCTAATCAACAGGAAGTGAGTTATTTTGAGGTCTTTGCAAAACGCACCCAATGGAATTTGAAATACTCCTCCTAGGAAATTTACAGAATTTCCACCAAACCAGGCAAATATGATCTAAACAAGTTGCCGATGCAAAATTGCAGAGATCTTTTTGATACCTCGAACGGTTCGGCCGTGGCGACGCTTTAAAATTATGGCGAATAAAATGAAACAGGAAGTGGCTAATAACTTCTGTGTACATTACGTTATGCATATGAAACTTTACAGGTGTGTTAAGAGTAGGAAGATGATCACATCAAATGACAATCATGAGTCTATGTCATAGCGCCACCAACTGGCAGCAGGAAGTGTGTCACTTTTGGAAATCACTAATATTTTGGCCTTTACTTTCACCTGATTTGGTTCAAAATCAGTCAGAATAATGAAAAGACATGGATGATTTGAGACCATGAAGGATTTTTTTATAATTTGAATCGTCTTGTTATGGCGATGATTTATCTAGAGAAAAAACCTAAAATGAAGTGCAAAAAAATAAATCTTCTCATATCGTACGAGTGGAAAGACCTACGGTTCCAAACTTTTACGGCTATACACTGAAACTGATTATGAGTAAGGCCTGAGAGCCTGGAGACCGGGCGTGGCTCAGGGCCTGGACAGCGCCCCCTGGAACTTTGTAAAAAATTTAGCTGCATAATTCATATCCACTTTCACATATATGCATGAGACCCAGTAGAAATTTAGATCTCATTGAGATGAACAACTTGCATATCCCATACTGGAATCCGCTGAACAGGAAGTCAGTTATTTGGCGTTGATTGAAAAACGCACCCATTGGAATGTGATCTACTACTCTTACAGGATTCATAGGTTTTTGACCAAACAGGGTCTAATATAATCTCAAGACATTGAGGATCTAATATTGTGAAGGGCTGGTTGATATCTCAAACGGGTCGGCCGTGGCGAGCCCTTAAACCTACGGCGAATAACAGGAAACAGGAAGTGGCTAATAACTTCTGTATAAATTGAGTGACATTCATCAAACCTCAGCAGTAGGTTAAGAGAAGAGTCCTGCTCACAGTGACATGGGTCCCGTGAGTCTCAGTCATAGCGCCACCAACTGGCAGCAGAAAGTGTCTACTTTCAGAAATTAAATTCTTTTGTGGCTAATTTTCAGCAAATTGGCTTCAAAATCAGGCACAATAATTGGAAGACACGGCTGATGTCACACTGTAAAGGACTTTTTGATACGTTGAATAGTGTTGCTATGGCAACATATCATTTTGAGCAAATATAAGATACTTATATCCACCAAGTGGAAAATCATAATGTGCCCAAACATTTTAGGTAGAAAGAACAACTGCTTCTGAGTAGATTTCTTGAGTTTCATGTTTTTGTGATGCTCACACAGCTCCCAACAATTTTTACAGTATATTTATCAGCTTTGGCCTGAACTGTCTCCACTCAGTCCTGCAGTAATAAAATATGTCCAGTAGATGGCAGTAATAGGCAGGTATTCTGCAGTCAGGTCTTTCCCCTTCTCCTTTACTATGGCTTCATGTTTACAATTTAAACATATGCAGAAATGATCAAAAATATACAATAGAAACATTTAAATTGCCCACTGTACAACATACACACACACACACACACACACACACACACATTATATGTGACATCACATTCAGGAACATCCTTAACCTTACACCGATAATTTATTTATAACACACATCACCAATATTAACACACAGACTCACACACCATACACACACACACACACACACACACACACACACACACACACCATATACACAAACTCGCACAAACACAAGCACATTTACTCGTCACACACATACTGACACATCTACATGTCACACACCTCTCTCCCTCACTCTCTCACACACACACACACACACACACACACACACACACACACACACACACACACACACACACACACACACACACTCATTATATTCAGTGACACAGACAGTGACATCACATTCAGGAACATCCTTAAACTTACACCGATAAATTATTTATCACACACATCACTAATGTTCAGACACAGACTCACACACCATACACAAAAACATCTACAAACAAACACACACACACACACCATATACACAAACTCACACAAGCACATTTACTCGTCACACACAGACTGACACATCTACATGTCACACACCTCTCTCCCTCACTCTCTCTCTCTCTCTCACACACACACACACACACACACACACACACACATGTCTTTATTTCTTTGTGAGGACCACGGTCTTTGAGTTCCTTGTGAGGACCAGCACTTCCACTTAAGCTACAATGATGCAAAAAATAAACCTATCATCTGGTGGCAGTAGAGAGTCAGAAAGTCACTTGACATTTCAGAAAACTCAAAAGGAAAAAAAATATTTAACTTCTACACTTGTGAGGACCAGCTGTGTTGCTAGGCAGATTTGGCGGCTTTTTTTTTTTTTACATCTTTTTTACCATTTCTCACAGAGTACCCAAACAATAAACATTTACTTAAAGAGTTTATAAGTCCTTTATCTATGTCTCACCTTTTTCTTTACCCCAGTTATCCCAAATAAATTTTAATGTATTTTCTGCATTATATCTTGAAAAATTTAAATTTTTAAAAAGTTAAAGTACCAAATTTTTAATACTGTAATCAGAATTAAAACATAAAGGCTTGAAACAGTTTACTTTTTAAAATTAATTATAAAAGGAAATTTACTTTTACATGATATTGTAATTTTTTAGATGAACTGTTTATTGTTTTAATTTATTTACATGGAGTGGCTGTGGCTTAGGGTCAGTGGTTAGGGTCTTTGGGCAAGATAGTGAACTTCATGTGTGCTCCCTACTTGTAAATCACATTGGAAGATTGCTAAATGTCAAAAAAAAAAAAAAAAGTATGCTTGATTAAAAACATAACACAAGTTCGTTCAAGAACCAGTTTACTCAACCATCACAAAATTAAACATAGCTTTGTCAGCAATTTTTAAAGCAACAATGCGGCAACAGTCCAGTACACAAAGAAACTCAACATACTTATCAGACATTCAGCTAATCCACCTAGTCAGTGTAAAACATACTGACGTAAAGGATTGGATGAATGTCTGATATGTATTGCATATTAATTATCAGTCATTCAGCTAATCCACCTAGTCAGTGTAAAACATACTGACGTAAAGGATTGGATGAATGTCTGATATGTATTGCATATTAATTATCAGACATTCAGCTAATCCACCTAGTCAGTGTAAAACATACTGACGTAAAGGATTGGATGGATGTCTGATATGTATTGCATATTAATTATCAGACATTCAGCTAATCCACGTAGTCAGTGTAAAACATACTGACGTAAAGGATTGGATGAATGTCTGATATGTATTGCATATTAATTATCAGACATTCAGCTAATCCACCTAGTCAGTGTAAAACATACTGACGTAAAGGATTGGATGAATGTCTGATATGTATTGCATATTAATTATCAGACATTCAGCTAATCCACCTAGTCAGTGTAAAACATACTGACGTAAAGGATTGGATGAATGTCTGATATGTATTGCATATTAATTATCAGACATTCAGCTAATCCACCTAGTCAGTGTAAAACATACTGACGTAAAGGATTGGATGAATGTCTGATATGTATTGCATATTAATTATCAGACATTCAGCTAATCCACCTAGTCAGTGTAAAACATACTGACGTAAAGGATTGGATGGATGTCTGATATGTATTGCATATTAATTATCAGACATTCACCTAATCCACCTAGTCAGTGTAAAACATACTGACGTAAAGGATTGGATGGATGTCTGATATGTATTGCATATTAATTATCAGACATTCAGCTAATCCACCTAGTCAGTGTAAAACATACTGACGTAAAGGATTGGATGAATGTCTGATATGTATTGCATATTAATTATCAGACATTCAGCTAATCCACCTAGTCAGTGTAAAACATACTGACGTAAAGGATTGGATGAATGTCTGATATGTATTGCATATTAATTATCAGACATTCAGCTAATCCACCTAGTCAGTGTAAAACATACTGACGTAAAGGATTAGGTGAATGCCTAATACTTAATATTCAAAACATAACATTAGCTACGCCCGTTTCTTTTTCTGGGATGAAATAGAATTATACACTTGATTTTTCACATCCTTCCAGGTCCGACTACCAAGTACAGGTTCTGCTTCAAGTGCTTTGAGGCACAACTCTTTACCCGGAACTCGACGCAAAGTAATGTACTGGCCCAGCTGTCGCCACACTGCTGCTTTTTCTGCTGAACTCCAAACTCTGCGTTGGTATTTTGGTTCAGGAAGTTGTAGATCCATAGCTGAAATCACAAATTAATAATGGCAGAAGTTAGGCTTTAAATTGTTCATGGAAGATTGGAAGAATAAGTGCTGCTGGCTGCATTACTGCCTTACCCGTTATTGCTGGCCTTTTGAGCTTCTGGGATGGTTTGGAAGTTGGTCTTTGAAGCAACATATCTGGTTCTTCTGCAATAAAAGAACATATCACATTAGTATGAACAACAATTCATACAGACAGATACCATAATATTTAATATAATGGTGCTCCTACAATTAATCCAAAGTCATATCCATACCATCTGAATCTTGAGCCGACTCTAAGACCCATTCACTACACACAGACTGATATATTTTAAGTGCTTATTTTCTTTTGAAAAATTCAGTATCTCAAAAAATTTGAATATTAAGACCAATAAAACAACAATTGTTAACACAGAAACATTGGACTATTGAAAAGAATGAACATGTACAGCTCTCAGTACTTGGGCGGGGCTCCTTTGCATGAATTACTGCAGCAATGCGGCGTGGCATGGAGGCGATCAGTCTGTTGCACTGATGAGGTGTTACAGTATGGAAGCCCAGGTTGCTCTGATAGCGGCCTTCAGCTCTTCTGCATTGTTGGATCTGGGGTCTCACAGCTTCCTTATCACGTTACCCCATAGATTCTCTACGGGGTTTAGGTCAGGTGAGTTTGCTAGCCCATCAAGCACAGTGATACCATGGTACGTAAACCAGGTATCAGTACTTTTGGCAGTGTGAGCAGATGCCAAGTCCTGCTGATGAATTCAAAATCAGCATCTCCATGAAGCTGGTCAGCAGAGGGACGTATTAAGTGCTATAAAACTTCCTGGTAGATGCTGCACCGACCTTGGACCTGATAGAACACGGTGGACCAACACCAGGGAACCAGTCAATGACTGGAAATGACACCATCAATGACTGGAAATTTTACACTGCACCACAAGCAGGTTGGATTCTTTGTCTCTCCTCTCATCCACCAGACTCTGAGAGCTTGATTTACAAATAAAACGGAAAATTTACTTCATCTGGAAAGTGGACTTTGGCCCACTGAGCCACAGTCCAGTCCTTTTCTGTCCTTAGCCCAAGTAAGACACCTCTGATGTTGTCTCTGGTTCCCTGGCTTGAACCAAGGAATGCGACAGTTGTAGCCCATGCGCTGGATACGTCTATGTGTGGTGGCTCTTGAAACAATCCTACAAATTCTTAAATGGGCCTCGTTTTACAGTCCTCTCAAGGCTGCAGTTATCCCTGTTGCTTATGCACCTTTACCACATTTTTTTCTTCCATTCAACTTTCCATTACTTTGCTTGGATACAGACCTCTGAGTTAATTAGTTGATTAGAGTGTGACACAAGGAGCCTCCAATATTGAACATTTTCACAATATTAAAATTTTCTGAGATACTGAATTTTGGGTTTTCATTAGTTATAAGTCATAATCATCAAAATTAAAAGAAATAAGCATTTGCATCACATCAGTCTCTGTGTAACGAAACTAAATAATATGTGTTCTTTTTAATTTGAAGTACTGAAATAACTAAACTTTTCAATTATATTTTAATTTATTGAGATGCACCTGTACAAGTGTTTTGAATTACAAGCATGCTTCCGGAACGAATTATGCTCGCAATCCAAGGTTCCACTGTATTAAGAAGCATGACTGAACACTACAGGACTATGACCACGACACAGTATAAGGAGAAAATAAAAGAGAGAAGTTGTTTACCAGTTTTCTCCGGCTTTTTGAGCTTCCGGGATTGTTTCGGAGTTAATGTTCTTTGAGACGAGTTATCGGATTCTTCTGTAACAAAGCACATCACCTCAGTATCAACAACAATCCATACCATACAGATAATATATATTCATAATATTTAATACAATGGGGTCCTACAATTAATCTAAAGTCATATTCATACCATCTGAATCTTGAGCCGACTCGAACACCCTCTCAGACCTCTTTCTTTTGAAAGATCCTTCAAGAGAAGAAAAACAACAACAGAGAATATCGTTAATTTGAGAAACTTCACAGTCTGAAATGAATAAATAATCCAAGTACAGTTAAACCTTGAACTGCAAGCATAATTTGTTACTGAAGTGTGCTTGTATATTGAAATACTGGTATATCAAAGTGAATTTCCCCTATAAGAAATAATGGAAACTGACAATTTATTTCATAACCCAAAAATATTCATATAAAAATGATTAATACAAAATATAAAGGAAAAATATAACTAATTAACCTGCACTTTACCTTTGAAAAGAATCAGAGAGAGGAGAAGAGGAGGGGGGTTAATTGTGAGAAAGGACGACTTTCACACGTACTAACGGAGTCACTGCTGTCTGTTGGCTCACTGGAAAGTTTTTCCTTTTTGTGTGACTGACAAAACCTCTCTAATGACTCTTGCTTTTCCCTGCTTTTGAGGATTTTGCAGAAATGTGACATTGCTTAGTTGTTAAACAGATTCATCTCCCGCACTAATGCAGCCTTTATATCTTTTATTTTCTTCCATGAGGCTGTTGTGGCGGTAAGTTACTAAAGAACAGTCACTACACTTTTTAACTTTTTTTTTCACTACAGTGTTATAGTAAACAGTACACGCAAACACGAATGTTGACTTTACGAATGGCGCACGCACACCGAGACAGAGTATGAGAAACGATTACCCACAATCCCACAGCGCGCGAGAGAGAGGAACCATCGGCTCAGTTGTGGTCATGTGACAATCAGGAGATATAGCACATGCATACTACTCGTGTATATCAACATCTCGCTTGTTTATCGAGTTAGAATTTATCAAAAAATAGTTCCTTGTCTTGCAAAGCACTTGCAGACTAAGTTACTCTCAATCCAAGGTTTTACTGTATTAAGAAGCTGACTGAACACTACAGAACTGACCACCACACAGTTGAAAAAAAAAAGCTGACAGAAAAGGAGTTTACCAGTTTTCTCCATCTTTTTGAGCTTTTGTGATGGTTGTAGAGCTGTTGGTCTTTTGGTCAGGATATCGGGTTCCTCTGTAACACAAAAAATATCACCCAAATGTCAACAATAATTCAAACCCACAAATACTACAATATTTAAACAGGGTGGAGCATAGAGATCTCCCACATTTTGAATGAGCACTGCAAGGGGTGTAGTGGTGGTAGGGAGATGGGTAGGTTGCATTTGATAGGTTAGGCTTTACCGTTTTCAGTACTCATCTTGAGTTGGACTGGTGAACAGTTGGGCTTTGTTCTTCAAGCTTTTTATGAGAAAAAACATATTGTGATAGCGACGCAGAGAGCGTTTTTTTACACGCTTCATGCTAGGTCGAAATGCATTTGTACCAGATCGGATTCACTGAAAAGAAAATCGTCTGGCAGTCCTAGGACCGTTAGAACACCAAAAAATGTTCTCATAATATGCTTGAGCAACAAAACCCCAATGTTCACTGGTTCAACTTAAAATGAGTATTGAAAACGATAGAGCCTAACCTACCGAATGCAACCTACACCATCTCTCTACCACCACAGTGCTCTTTCAAATTGTGGGAGATCTTTATGACTAATTGTAGGAGTACTATTGTGCAGGTGGGACATTTTCATACCATCTGAATCTTCAGCTGACTCGAACACCCTCTCAGATCTCTTTGGTTGTACGGTTGATCTCCTCCTAGTCAGAAGATCTGGTTCCTCTACAACTAAAGAGCAGATATCAGCATTAAAATTATGATAACATAAAAGCAGTGTATATGCTAGGTCACAGTGCCAGTTCTGTCATTGCTATGCATGTGTAATCATGTCTGGCTGTCATGTAACTGTTTTATATCACAGTAAACTATATTTGGGTTTTGGACTGTTGGTTGGACAAAAGATATTGATGTACCTTGAACTCTAGTAAACTAGGATGGACATTTTTGGTTATTTTCTGACATTTTATAACAAGAAAAACAATATAATAAAGGGAACAGCCTTGACAACTTCATACCATCTTGAGCTGGCTCCAAAGACATATGAGTTACGACTTCAGGGTCACTTTCGCTGACTTCAGACTCCTTTTGATCTCCCATTTTTGAAGATAAGGCAACTGTTAATACAACACATACAATATTTTGTTAATATTATTTCTTCTCATACGTTTCACACAGCAAAACACTAAGTGCAGTATGAATCCCTACGTTCTTTGGTATAAAATTGTATAATAAAATACTCACTTTCTAAACCTTCATCAATCTCATCAAGAGATTTCCCTTTATAGACATCCATTCCTAGCTCAACTGCCATGAGCAGTTTGCTTATCTTTGCCAGCTGAAGTGTGTTCTCAGTTAGCCGGTAATATTCGCGATGCACGCGAATATCATGTCCCATAAATTTGGCCAGTTGATCCAACTCGTTTTCTTTCAGGTTCATTATCTGACTAAGCGTAGCCACATGTTTCCTGAGGTGGGTTGAAGTAAGAGTTTCGGGCCTCCTTGCTCCACTCACAGCTGCATACTTCCTTAAACAGTCGGAACCTCGAAGATGGGAATCAGAGTTTTGTCTTGCAAAGACATATTCGTTGCTATCCAAAATTTCATTGTCCTCAATCCTCTGCTCAATAAGAAAATCAAGCGAGTTTGTCATCTCTCTAGTAAGGAGTACAGGTACTCTTCGACCTCTCTTGCCCCTGATTACTAACCTGGTAAATTCATGACTCAAATCTTTTTCAAATTTTGAGAGGCACCGCATAATGTCCTCATTGGGTTCCTCAGTGGATCGGTCCCTGTATGTCTGAAGAGGCAATTTTGCTGCTTCGCCTTGCCGCCTGCGGTTAAACAGAATAATTTGTGAGAGAAGGCATTCACTGAGAGTCTTGTATGCTTTAGGGTTTGGACCTTCCAAAAGTTTTTCTTTTGCCTCCTCCTCTGTGGACTTTAATATTTTATGAAGCTTCATCACATCTTCTGTGAGTGGAATCATTTCTTTTTTGTTCCATCTGTCCTCTTCCAAGTTTGTTCGTGCACGGCGCGACACAAAAAGGTCCCACTCTGAAGCTACCAAGTTCAAGAAGTTCCGTACTCTGGATGCAGCCGCTTCATCTTCTGCCTTTATATGCTGCCCAATCAAAATTTCACATGCAGATTTAAGTGAATGCCCCAACTTTAAAGCAAGAGATGGTGTGGCATACCTGTATTTGGAGGAGGTGAACCCAGAAGCTTTTTTTGCTGCTGCAACAGCTAAAGAAAAATTGGGTGGCACCAAAACATCTTGCAGCCTCTTTACTTTGTGATCTAGAGACTTGGCAGCTAATATAAATCTACCCAACTCTCTCATCTTTTGACTAACGTGTCCATCTTTTGACTGATCACTCCCATGTTTCTCTAGCAGTCTGTCCCCAAATTCACATATGAGAGGGTCTTCTTTTACCTCAAGGGACACTTTATCAATTATCATTCTGCTAACGATGTTTGAGCACCTTTGTGATACCTGCCCTTTGTAAGGAAGCAGAGAAGAAGCAGCAGCTTGGACTCTTCTTTTTTTCTTGGACTTGACTTCTGATTCACCCACTGTTCGCCGACACAGTTTCTCATGTTTCCATAATTCATCTTTTAAGAAGAACCCGTAACAAATGTTGCACGGTAAGTAGTCCTCTGGAGCTGCATGTTCGGAGGGTTGTCTGTACGTCACAATCTCACCCTGCCCCTTCTCCAACACCTTGATGTTGTGAAAGTAATTGCCTTTCTTACGAAGTTGCTCTAACATCTGGAGCCGTTTTTTCGATTTTGGTGGAAGACACATTGCAAGGGCCACTTCTTTTTCGGTGGCATGTTGCCGCTGTAGATGGCGTGCCATTTTACTTTGTGGCTTTTTACAGTACACACAGTAGTGTCGCTTGTCCCACTTTCTTTTTGGCCCCTTAGAACACATTTTAACCGTAACGTCTGAATTACCCACAGCATCAGTAATGTTATCAAGTTTCCGGTCTCTAGTGTCTGTGTTGCGAAGATGTTTTTCCTCATCAGTTATGTTTTTGGTTGGAGTAGAAGTGTGTGGCTCTCTTTTGCGGCGGCATTTCTTTGCGGCATCATGAGCAGAACTGTCCTCATCTTCTGAGGAATGGGAGTTTGAAGGCACATAATCACTTTCCAGATCATGACTGGATTCGGAAACAAGGTCATCTGAAGAGCTTGTATCCTGTAAGAAAAATGAAACAAAACATTTAGACTTTCTGTTCTACAGTCACTGGTTCAAAATTGCAAATTTTAACTTGCAGTTAAAAGCTCCTAAAACAGCAGTGCATGAAAAGTTAATGTTGAGCCCTGGCCACACTCACTTGAAATGTAGCAATAAATCCTAAATTAATCTACATGGACAAGATGTACAGCAGCGCACCTCAAGAAATCTGAATTCATGAAAGTAAATTTTCTTTTGTAATTTTTAAGGCTTCGTTTTTATTTCAAGGATTACATCTTACTGCATGAAAATAAAAAAAAAACATTCTCACTCACTCATCATCTATACCGCTTAATCCTGTATTCAGGGTCACGGGGGGCCTGGAGCCTATCCCAGGAGACTTAGGGCACGAGGCGGGGTACACCCTGGACAGGGTGCCAATCCATCACAGGGCACAGACACATACACTCATTCGCACACTACGGGCAATTTGGGAACATCAATTGCCTATCCTGCATGTCTTTGGACTGTGGTAGGAAACCGGAGTACCCGGAGGAAACCCACCAAGCACGGGGAGAACATGCAAACTCCATGCACACAGAGACAGAAATCGAGTCTGGCCGGGGATCGAACCTGGACCTTAGAAGTGCAAAGCGACAGTGCTAACTATCAATCATCTTAAAATATTAGATTACTTCAGATCAATCAGAAATTCTAAGAATTAGATGAAAAATATGTTCATTTATACATGAAATGTATAAATGGGGCTCAATTAGCATGTAATCACTGTGTTGTACATCTTCTGGAGAACTGTTAAGTCAGCTGTCTTCCCCATTAAACATATTGAACTGGACCAACAGAGCCGTAGGATTTATACTGCATGAATAATAATTTAATCAAACTCTAGGTTTTTGTTGGTCAACATTCTAATAATTTATTTTTATAAATACAAATTAATAATTTGATACTGGATTTCTATTTCACATGCACTGTAAGCTGTAATCATCATAATTAAAAATAAAATTTCATACTACATGTTATGAATCTACAATATGAATTTTACTTTTTAAATAACAAAGGAAAATTACTTCACAATATCCCAGTTTTTTTAAGTAAACTGTACACACTTAATAAAACGAGTATTTGTATCAAACAATTTTTGCTAGTGAACTACTACTTTGCTAGAACCAAAAATAAAATGAACAAGTCTACATACCACATGCTCTTCTTCTTCTCTCTGTTTCTTCATCATCTGCATAAATCAGAAGACATTGGAACCATATTAAAAGCCAATATTACAGACCAAGAGAAAACTAAATCTCACAGTGCACTGTGTTAGGTACACCTGCACAGTTTACAAGAACACCACCAGTACAATAACTCTAAAAAATAAACTATAAAAAACTGACCCTTAAAAATATATATTTAAACCTGCTTAATTAATTTAAACTAAATAAACCGCTAAAGTTCCGCCCTCACAGCTTCATTAACGAGATGCTGCGCTCAACTTGAGATTTCAGAACGAATTAGTCGGTTAAATATTAAAAGCCATTTCACTATGGGCAAAATAATATAACTTTAAGCAAATTATTACAAATTCCTCTACCAAACTCGTAAAAAGCTTTAATGCCAAGTAATTCCACCTGTTGTTAAAAGTTTTACTCAGGCTGGACAATGCGTCAGAAGTCTAGCCCCAGAGTTAAAATAAATAATTAAATATGACTAATTATTGAATAGTTAATAGTTAAAAATAAGCGCATCTTACCTTGACCAGCTGTAGTGTTTGTCCCGCCTCTCCGTCTCTGCTCTCTGACATCTCACGCTCGTGTCTCAGTGCGCGCTGCTCGTGGTGTTCGCGCAGGCGCAATAGACGCTGTAACCATCGCACGACTGCATGATCCGCGCACGTGAACACTCAGAACCTGCTGGAGCTTCCGCGGTGGCGGGAAAACGTTGCGATTTTTTTTTCACGTCATGAAAAGTTTTTCTCTTTATTAGTTTTTTTTTCCCCTTTATTGATATTTTTCCCAATTTAAATGTACAAAGTGGTAATTTTCATTACTTTTGGAGGCATTAATACATTATTAGATTAGTGGAGAAGTGTGCAGGTGCTTAATTGGCCGCCCCTCCCCCACTCAGTGGCGAGCTGTCCTGGAGTTGACCTCTCAGACACACAGCCAGTTTAGCACGAATTAAGCAACACTCCATCAGAACATTATACTTCATCTCATTGATTTTTAATGGTCATCATTATTGGTTTGCACTATATTTCTTTTCATAATATTGTTGTATTACATTATTTGTGGAAAATCATTTAAGAAGAAAGCATGTAATAAATTAAATATAGTTGATATTTAAGATGTTCTGATCCCATGGTTTTGATATTTTGGATATCACTTTTAGTGAACTAACACAAGATACCAGGTCAAGAAGACCAGATATTGAAATAAACCTGAGGAAAGTTTGGTGCAGTTCTACTAGAGAGCTTGTTAAGGTTCATCCCCTCCCCCACCTTTAGTGCTGCTCTGTCCTCAGCAGCTCAAGGCCTGAAAACTCTAATACAGACACAGGCAGTGTGGCATTTATGCAACTTTTATGGACTATCATTCAAATTATTTAACATTAAATATATGTAACTTACATTACACAACTATGGTTTGAAATTTTATCCAACTAATTTCTACCACATTTTGATAAGATAAAACTTATATTCAAGTTCATTTGAGAAAATGTGGTGTAGTTCATCTTTATAAGTTTAGGTCCTTCCTCTCCCCATATTGTTCTCCCCTATTCTCTATCTCACTGTAAAGTTTTAAAACTGTGTAGTGTGAATGAGCGAGTCGCTCGGTCATACTTCAATAAGCTTTTCTGGCTCCAGGAGAGACTTGGTCACATACACAAACACATTGTCTGTCAGAAATGTCTGTTAATAAACAGCAAACGATAGAGTTATATGTTTGACCAAATGCCTGTGTCATCAACATAAACCATTGTAAAATGTTCTGGTGAGATCCTGCAGAACAAAAGAGTGGAAGTTATAAATAGGTGTCTGTCCAGAGACGAACCAGGAGGTGTTGGCTCAAGTTAGGGAGAAAAGTCCCCCTCACTTTGGGGGGAAAAGTCAGAGATAGACAGAGAGAGATATGATCTGAGAATGAGAAGGTGAGCATGGGAGCATTAGCACCTTTGAGAATGGATGCAAGAGGAGACAGGAAGATAGCAGCATGGAAAATTTAACACATTAATATCAGATCTATGAGGAAGAGAGCGGGAGAGTAGAATTAACTTCTTTTATATAAAATAATTCCCTTACACTTGCCTTCTCTTTCTTACCATGAACATTTCTGATGCTGCTTACAATCTGCTTTATCACTACAATATAGTGTATTCACATAGACTGATGTCAATTAATTTCAGTTTTATTAGTATTGTGCTTTTAACAATGGACATCGTCTCAAAGCAGCTTTAAAGAATGATGAAAATAAAGATAAGAATAAAAATAAAGTTTAAAATTTAAATGAATATTTAACCTTAATGAACAAAAAAAACTGACATGGAAAGAGGAAGATAAGTGTTTATCTAAAGCTTATTAAAGATTACTATTTTATTGTACTCAGCTAGCAAGTCAAAATCATGTTGTATGAAGAAGAAAGTAACAGATTTTAATTTAAGTGAAATATTGGCCGAATATACTCACTCTCACTCACTCATCATCTTTACCGCTTTATCCTGTATTCAGAGTCACGGGGATCTCCTATACCAGGAGACTTGGGTCTCACACACATTCACACACTATGGGCAATTTGGGAACACCAATTAGCCTAATCTGCAGGTGTTTGGACTGTGGGAGAAAACCCACCAAGCATGGGGAGAACATGCAAACATGCAAAAATGGTGACCAACTTTAAAATATTTTAAATGGTGTCTGTATGCCTTGTAGTTGGAGCTTCCTAGCCATTGAATAGGATCACTGATACAGTTCATGGCATTCGTTTGACTTTGCTAATTAATTTTCAAAAACACTGACATTCCTGTAGAATCTGAAACCCCTAATTAGCATGACCGGTTCTCTGGACGAAGTTTCTGATCACAGAGGCAGATTTACCAAGTTGTCTAGAATATATTTGATAAGTGCATAAAACTTAATTCGTCCATACTCAAGGAACTCACATTCTGGCTTATAGCTAATTATTTTGGAACATGATCCTGAACCTGTTGACACAAGCACTGACCTATTGAACTGGACTCCATATGAACTTAAACACATCTCCTGCTGTTATACTGAACTTGCAGCTTCCTAACATACAGTATGAATACAAATCAATCCCTGCTCTGTTATCACCCAGATGAGGATGGGTTCCCTGATGAGTCTGGTTCCTCTCTAGGTTTCTTCCTATTGCCATTTCAGGGAGTTTTTCCAGGCCACCATCGCTGTCGCCCTCGGCTTGTTCATCAGGGACGATCTGATCATTATGATTTAGACACATTTTTACTTGCTTATACACATTTTTGTAAATTTCTCAAAATTTTGTGAAGCTGCTTTGAGACAGTGACCACTGTTAAAAGTGCTATATAAATAAAATTTAATTGAAAGTGCAGCTTGTCACCAGTAAAGCCAATGGCTGTGACATGGAGGCAGTCAGCCTGCAACACTGCTGAGACATTATTGAAGACCAAGTTGGACATTGTACAGCCCGCAGGCCACATCCGGTCATCTGGCACTCCCTAAACGGCCCGCATAAAGTGATTGCTTGATTAAAAGTCAGGGTAAATATATTGCAGTGATATGTGCATGCAATACAATTGCACTCCTTTTATTTTGAAGGTACTGCTAAATTAACTGTTTTTCTTGTGTTACCTTACGCACCCACAATTTTATTGTGTTGGTGAACATTTTGAAAATGTTGGACTTTTGAAATGGCTGCAAGATAAGGTGACTGAAATTGAAGAGAAGTTTTGCATTGTATTATACATCAGGAGGTGTTATGTAAGTCAGTGCCCATGTGATTAATGGTGTGACTAAAATAGTTAACTTCATCAGGACAAGAGCATTGAATCACAGACAGTTTGTTGCACTTTTGGAGGAGCATGCCAGTGAATATAGTGAGATAGGTTACCAAACTGCTTGGAAAGATGCCTAAGAGAGTATGGGATCTAAGAGCAAAAATACATGAATTTTGTCAGAAGAAAGGCCAGGATACCAGAGAGCTTTCAGATGCAGAGTGGATGGCAGACCTGGCTTTTGCTGTTGATGTGACTGCACTAAATACCAAGCTGCAAGGCAAGGGCCTTATTGTACATGAAATGTACAGGCTGGTGAAGGCTTTCATGAGAAAATTGAAGTTTCTCTCGAGTCAGTTCGAGGGCAACATTCTTGCCCACATGCCAACACTGAAGGCAGTCACACCATCAGCTGATCACGTTCGCAAGGACCCCTTTTATGTTAGCAACAATGCATGGTGAATTTTCAAGACAAGTTGAAAACGTTAAAACAGTTGAGAGTGAAATGCACATGATTTCCTCTCCCTTCACTAGCAATGTGGATAATACAATCAGTGATGTCATCGAACTGCAGTCTGACAAAGTCCTGGCACACGTGCACAAAATTGTTGGTACCCTTCGGTCAATGAAAGAAAAACTCATAATGGTCACGGAAATAACTTTAATCTGACAAAAGTAATTATTTTAAAAAATTCTATGAATGTTAACCAATGAAAGTCAGACATTGCTTTTCAACCATGCTTCAACAGAATTATAAAAAAAAAATAAACTCATGGAACAGGCCTGGACAAAAATGATGGTACCCCTAGAAAATACTGAAAATAATGTGACCAAAGGGACATGTTAATTCAAGGTGTGTCCACTAATTAGCATCACAGGTGTCTACAATCTTGTAATCAGTCAGTGGACCTATATATAGGGCTCCAGGTAGTCACTGTGTTGTTTGGTGACATGGTGTGTATCACACTGAACATGGACCAGAGGAAGCGAAGGAAAGAGTTGACTGTAGCCAACCTCCCTGGACGTGGCCGCAGGAGGAAAATTGATGAGAAATCAAAGAGACGGATAATCCGAATGGTAACAAAAGAGCCCAGAAAGACTTCTAAAGAGATCCAAGGTGAACTTCATGCTCAAAGAACATCAGTGTCAGATCGCACCATCCGTCGTTGTTTGAGCCAAAGTGGACTACATGGGAGACGACCAAGGAGGACACCATTGTTGAAAACAAATGATAAAAAGCCAGACTGGAATATGCCAAACTACATGTTGACAAGCCACAAAGCTTCTGGGAGAATGTCATATGGACAGATGAGACAAAAATGGAACTTTTTGCCAAGGCAAATTTTGCTAATTATACTTGAAGCATATCAAGAAAAGAACACTGTCCCTACTGTGAGACATGGAGGAGGCTCTGTTATGTTCTGGGGCTGCTTTGCTGCATCTGGCACAGGGTGTCTTGAATCTGTGCAGGGTACAATGAAATCTCAAGACTATCAAGGGATTCTAGAGAGAAATGTGCTGGCCAGTGTCAGAAAGCTGGGTCTCAGTCGCAGGTCATGGGTCTTGCAACAGGACAATGACCCAAAACACACAGCTAAAAACACCCAAGAATGGCTAAGAGGAAAACATTGGACTATTCTAAAGTGGCCTTCTATGAGCCCTGACCTCAATCCTATTGAGCATCTTTGGAAGGAGCTGAAACATGCCGTCTGGAAAAGGCACCCTTCAAACCGGAAACATCTGGAGCAGCTTGCTCATGAGGAGTGGGCCAAAATACCTGCAGAGAGGTGCAGAAGTCTCATTGACAGTTACAGGAATCGTTTGATTGCAGTGATTGCCTCAAAAGGTTGTGCAACAAACTATTAAGTTAGGGGTACCATCATTTTTGTCTCAGTTCATTTTTTTTAAATAATTCTTATAATTATAAGTCAGTATCACAGCTGGATTTCTTTTCTTCTCTCAAAAAGGAGAGCATGAGGAGGCATGCTCAGAGGATGTTGGCTCTCTTTGGATCCACCTATATATGGCCACAGCCCTATATACAGTATGTGAACAAACATTCTCAGTGATATTCAACAAATCCAGATACAGATCCTCTCTAAGTGATGATCCTTCACATATCCACAAGTGCTCTGATTTCAGTGCACTTGTTCAAGCCCAAAACAGACTGAATTAAAGTTGTGCTTTTAGTGCTTTTTTGTTCAGCAAAAGTCATGTGATGCTCGTTTTTAAAATACTTGATATTTTGTGTAAAGTTCATGGATACTAGTTTTGCAAAAAATAAAAAATAAAATTTAATTGTGGGTATGTGTATTGGTCCAAGCGCCGACAACTGTCAGAATTTACCATGTGGCACTTGGAAAATATTAATTGCCCAACCCTGAACTACACTAACAGATCCACAGTATGTATACTGTATGAAAAGAAATTTAATCAAGCTCAAAATAAAATATTCCAATTTAAGACAATGGATTTTTTTTTTCAAATTTTCATTCACTGTAAGCCATAATCATTACAATTAAAACAAAAAAGCTTGAAATATTTCACTTACTGTATAATAAGTTTAAAATATACAGTATAAGAGTTTGACTCTTATGCATTGTATTATCAAGTGGTTAATCAAGCTCTGTACTCTTGTTAATGCTTTGATCCACCACTGTGCCCTGAAGTGAGAACCAGGCCATGCTATATGCAGGGGTTGTGTTGAGTGTGTGGCTGCAGGTAAAGAGGGGGATGGGTCTGGAAAGCCGAAACACACTACTGAGCCTTCTACACACTGTGAACTTACACAAAACCTCAGTTATTGAAAATGCTTATCATTTTTGTCACATTTAATTGTGTAATACCTATGTGTGATGTAGAGAGTCCTGACATCCTCCATAACCTTCTGCTATGGCAAATGCTCAATGTCTGATAAGAAGGTGCTGCAAAGATTGGGTAAATCTGTTCAAAAGATGACCAATAGCAGCCTTCCCTCTTTAGAGAAATTTTTATCAGCAGATGTAGAACCAGAGCAACAAACATCAAGAAGGCTATGCTGTCTGCACATATTTTTAACATGCTGAATGACAAATACAATTATAAAAGTTTTTACTATTGTAATGTAATCATATTTGCTGATTTGCTGCTTAAAATGTCATCTAATATTGTGCTAATGTTACCAATGTGATAGCATTAGATTTTACAAAATATCCATACATGTTATTAAAATAATTCTAAATTAGGAAATAATTTTTAAACCATTGAATACACTCTGTAAAATACACCAATTCAGAGCTTGTTGAAAAGACACAAGCACACTGCTGTATTTAAACAAATGATACAAATAATAATAACTAGTTATAATCTGCTTCATATTTGTTGCAGAAAAATATTTATGATGCATTTGCTATTTTAGTAGTAATAATTCTAGTATTTTTAGTAATTGTATTTGTTATAGTGTTGTCAGTACTTGCATGAGTTATACTAATAGTCACTTAAATGTTTTCTAGCAAAATAATTGTAATACATAAGAAAAAGATATTATTAATAAAACTTTTATTTTTGCTCTTCTCCCCATTTTAAATGTAATATCAGTCTCAGGCTGTGGCCTTGTTCCTGTGCAAGCTCTCAGTAATGTTGTCACATGACTAAAATAGCGAATCACAAAATTCTGTAACCTTAGCCAATTAGAAAATTGGGATTTTTCCGCCTGCAATACCAGAGTTTGTCCTATAGGGGCGCTAGCTAAAAGTCAGTTTTCTGACTTTTATATCTCTATGTGGACATTTTCTAAGACTTAATGCAGGGCATTCAATAGGGTCAAAGGAGTCTACCCTAGCAAGATCTTTGTGAGGACCACCCAAAATGTCCTCACAACGGAAAATGTCCTCACAACACAGGTGGCCTGTCAGGGGTTGGTCCTCACAAGTATAGAAAGACAAACACACACACACACACACACACACACACACACACACACACACACACACACACAGGACAAGCCAAAGACTGATCCAGCATCAGCATCAAATAAATCCCATTGCGTGTCATACTCAAACTTGACCTCACATCACATCACTGTCACACACCTCTCTCCCTCACTCTCACACACACATCACACATTTTGATATCTCAAACGGGTCAGCCGTGATAATGTCTTAAACTTACACCCAACAATTATTAATAACACACACATCACTAATATTAACACACAGATGCAGACACCATACACACAAACATGCACAAACACAAGCACACATCTCTAATGTTAACACACTAAATAAACACACACACAAACACAAAGATATCTCACACACATGCATGCACACACACAAACAAGTACACTCATATATCACACACATGCACACCTACATACACACACATTATAACATCACAAATTGTAACACTCACACACTCACATCTCTGTCTCACACACCCTCACGCAGAAACACACACACCCATTAACAAGTCACATATCTTAAACATACTAACACACACTACTGTTAACACAGACTTACACACCACACACACACACTCATTATATTCAGTGACACAGACAGTGACATCACATTCAGGAACATCCTTAAACTTACACCGATAAATTATTCATAACATACATCACCAATATTAACACACAGACTCACACACCATACACACACACACACACACACACCATATACACAAACTCACACAAGCACATTTACTCGTTACACACAGACTGACACATCTACATGTCACACACCTCTCTCCCTGACTCTCTCTCACACACACACACACACACACACACATCACATCACATCACTGTCACACACCTCTCTCCCTCACTCTCACACACACATCACACATTTTGATATCTCAAACGGGTCAGCCGTGATAATGTCTTAAACTTACACCCAACAATTATTAATAACACACACATCACTAATATTAACACACAGATGCAGACACCATACTCACAAACATGCACAAACACAAGCACACATCTCTAATGTTAACACACTAAATAAACACACACACAGAAACACACACACACACACACACACACACACAAAAAAACACCTCTCACACACACGCACACACATGCATGCACACACAAACAAATACACTCGTACAATACACAAATGAGCACCTACATAAACACACATTATAACATCACAAATTATAACACTCACACACTCACATCTCTGTCTCACACACCCTCACGCAGAAACACACACATCCACTAACAAGTCACATGTCTTAGACATACTAACACACACATCACTAATGTTAACACACAGACTCACACACCACACACACACAAACACGCAAAAACACATTTACTCATCAGAGACAGACTGACACATTAACTAGTCACACACACACACACACACACACACACACACACACATATTTAGGGCCCAAACTGATATTAGCCCAGTATGATGTGTGACGTTCGGTGTGCAAGTTCCGCGGTGCAACCGGGTGCCAATGACTTTTTCGAGGTTTTGACACACTCGAATAACACGCAGGTTGTGCGGTGCGCCCGGGGTGGGGACCGCGCCCGTTGCTTGGGCCCGTCATCGTTGCTTGCAACTTTAATTAGGGCCCAAGCACTGAGTGCGCAGGGCCCTATTGTTTTCGTTAGGATTATTATTTTTTTTTTTTTTTTTTTTTTTTTTTTAATTATTTTTTTTCCACACTTTTGGTACTTTTGGGGTCCTTAACATACTCAAAAACTCATCAAAATTTGCATCCAGATTGGAATCCGCGGCCATCAGGTCCTCAGTGGGGCTCGGCCCGGGGAGTCGCACACGCCCGTCACAGCGCCCCCTAGAAAATCGTGCCTCATAGCTCAGAGACACTTGCACGCACACTCAGAAAACTCCGTGTACATTTAGATCTCATCAAGCTGAACAAGTTTTGCAATGCATGTCATCGGGGCTAATCAACAGGAAGTGAGTTATTTTGAGGTCTTTGCAAAACGCACCCAATGGAATTTGAAATACTCCTCCTAGGAAATTTACAGAATTTCCACCAAACCAGGCAAATATGATCTAAACAAGTTGCCGATGCAAAATTGCAGAGATCTTTTTGATACCTCGAACGGTTCGGCCGTGGCGACGCTTTAAAATTATGGCGAATAAAATGAAACAGGAAGTGGCTAATAACTTCTGTGTACATTACGTTATGCATATGAAACTTTACAGGTGTGTTAAGAGTAGGAAGATGATCACATCAAATGACAATCATGAGTCTATGTCATAGCGCCACCAACTGGCAGCAGGAAGTGTGTCACTTTTGGAAATCACTAATATTTTGGCCTTTACTTTCACCTGATTTGGTTCAAAATCAGTCAGAATAATGAAAAGACATGGATGATTTGAGACCATGAAGGATTTTTTTATAATTTGAATCGTCTTGTTATGGCGACGATTTATCTAGAGAAAAAACCTAAAATGAAGTGCAAAAAAATAAATCTTCTCATATCGTACGAGTGGAAAGACCTACGGTTCCAAACTTTTACGGCTATACACTGAAACTGATTATGAGTAAGGCCTGAGAGCCTGGAGACCGGGCGTGGCTCAGGGCCTGGACAGCGCCCCCTGGAACTTTGTAAAAAATTTAGCTGCATAATTCATATCCACTTTCACATATATGCATGAGACCCAGTAGAAATTTAGATCTCATTGAGATGAACAACTTGCATATCCCATACTGGAATCCGCTGAACAGGAAGTCAGTTATTTGGCGTTGATTGAAAAACGCACCCATTGGAATGTGATATACTACTCTTACAGGATTCATAGGTTTTTGACCAAACAGGGTCTAATATAATCTCAAGACATTGAGGATCTAATATTGTGAAGGGCTGGTTGATATCTCAAACGGGTCGGCCGTGGCGAGCCCTTAAACCTACGGCGAATAACAGGAAACAGGAAGTGGCTAATAACTTCTGTATAAATTGAGTGACATTCATCAAACCTCAGCAGTAGGTTAAGAGAAGAGTCCTGCTCACAGTGACATGGGTCCCGTGAGTCTCAGTCATAGCGCCACCAACTGGCAGCAGAAAGTGTCTACTTTCAGAAATTAAATTCTTTTGTGGCTAATTTTCAGCAAATTGGCTTCAAAATCAGGCACAATAATTGGAAGACACGGCGGATGTGACACTGTAAAGGACTTTTTGATACGTTGAATAGTATTGCTATGGCAACATATCATTTTGAGCAAATATAAGATACTTATATCCACCAAGTGGAAAATCATAATGTGCCCAAACATTTTAGGTAGAAAGAACAACTGCTTCTGAGTAGATTTCTTGAGTTTCATGTTTTTGTGATGCTCACACAGCTCCCAACAATTTTTACAGTATATTTATCAGCTTTGGCCTGAACTGTCTCCACTCAGTCCTGCAGTAATAAAATATGTCCAGTAGATGGCAGTAATAGGCAGGTATTCTGCAGTCAGGTCTTTCCCCTTCTCCTTTACTATGGCTTCATGTTTACAATTTAAACATATGCAGAAATGATCAAAAATATACAATAGAAACATTTAAATTGCCCACTGTACAACATACACACACACACACACACACACACACACACACACACATTATATGTGACATCACATTCAGGAACATCCTTAACCTTACACCGATAATTTATTTATAACACACATCACCAATATTAACACACAGACTCACACACCATACACACACACACACACACACACACACACACACACACACACACACACACACACACCATATACACAAACTCGCACAAACACAAGCACATTTACTCGTCACACACATACTGACACATCTACATGTTACACACCTCTCTCCCTCACTCTCACACACACACACACACACACACACACACACACACACACACACACACACACACACACACACACACACACTCATTATATTCAGTGACACAGACAGTGACATCACATTCAGGAACATCCTTAAACTTACACCGATAAATTATTTATCACACACATCACTAATGTTCACACACAGACTCACACACCATACACAAAAACATCTACAAACAAACACACACACACACACCATATACACAAACTCACACAAGCACATTTACTCGTCACACACAGACTGACACATCTACATGTCACACACCTCTCTCCCTCACTCTCTCTCTCTCTCACACACACACACACACACACACACACACAGGACAAGCCAAAGACTGATCCAGCATCAGCATCAAATAAAACCCATTGCGTGTCATACTCAAACTTGACCTCACATCACATCACTGTCACACACCTCTCTCCCTCACTCTCACACACACATCACACATTTTGATATCTCAAACGGGTCAGCCGTGATAATGTCTTAAACTTACACCCAACAATTATTAATAACACACACATCACTAATATTAACACACAGATGCAGACACCATAAACACAAACATGCACAAACACAAGCACACATCTCTAATGTTAACACACTAAATAAACACACACACAAACACAAAGATATCTCACACACATGCATGCACACACACAAACAAGTACACTCATACATCACACACATGCACACCTACATACACACACATTATAACATCACAAATTGTAACACTCACACACTCACATCTCTGTCTCACACACCCTCACGCAGAAACACACACATCCACTAACAAGTCACATATCTTAAACATACTAACACACACTACTGTTAACACAGACTTACACACCACACACACACACACTCATTATATTCAGTGACACAGACAGTGACATCACATTCAGGAACATCCTTAAACTTACACCGATAAATTATTCATAACACACATCACCAATATTAACACACAGACTCACACACCATACACACACACACACACACACACAATATACACAAACTCACACAAGCACATTTACTCGTCACACACAGACTGACACATCTACATGTCACACACCTCTCTCCCTGACTCTCTCTCTCACACACACACACACACACACACACACACATCACATCACATCACTGTCACACACCTCTCTCCCTCACTCTCACACACACATCACACATTTTGATATCTCAAACGGGTCAGCCGTGATAATGTCTTAAACTTACACCCAACAATTATTAATAACACACATCACTAATATTAACACACAGATGCAGACACCATACTCACAAACATGCACAAACACAAGCACACATCACTAATGTTAACACACTAAATAAACACACACACAGAAACACACACACACACACACACACACACACACACACAAAAAAACACCTCTCACACACACGCACACACATGCATGCACACACAAACAAATACACTCGTACAATACACAAATGAGCACCTACATAAACACACATTATAACATCACAAATTATAACACTCACACACTCACATCTCTGTCTCACACACCCTCACGCAGAAACACACACATCCACTAACAAGTCACATGTCTTAGACATACTAACACACACATCACTAATGTTAACACACAGACTCACACACCACACACACACAAACACGCAAAAACACATTTACTCATCAGAGACAGACTGACACATTAACTAGTCACACACACACACACACACACACACACGCACACACACACACACACATATTTAGGGCCCAAACTGATATTAGCCCAGTATGATGTGTGACGTTCGGTGTGCAAGTTCCGCGGTGCAACCGGGTGCCAATGACTTTTTCGAGGTTTTGACACACTCGAATAACACGCAGGTTGTGCGGTGCGCCCGGGGTGGGGACCGCGCCCGTTGCTTGGGCCCGTCATCGTTGCTTGCAACTTTAATTATTATTTTATTTTTTTTTTTTATTATTTTTCTTTCAATCATACGGGCACTTTCGGGCCTCTTAACATACTCAAAAACTCACCAAAATTTGCAGACAGATTGGAATCTGCGGCCAACAGGTCCTCAGTGGGGCTCGGCCCGGGGCGTCGCACACGCCCCGCACAGCGCCCCCTACAGAGTCTTGCCTTATAGCTCAGACACACTTGCACGTATACTTATAAAACTCGGTGAACATTTAGATCTCATCAAATTGAACAAGTTTCGTGCTGCATGTCATCAGGACTAATCAACAGGAAGTGAGTTATTTTGAGTTGTTTGCAAAACGCACGCAATGGAATTTGAAATACTCCTCCTAGGAACTTTTTACAATTCGCACCAAACCAGCTAAATATGATCTAAACAAGTTGCCGATGCAAAATTGCAGAGATCTTGTTGATACCTCGAACGGTTCGGCCGTGGCGACGCTTTAAAATTAAGGCGAATAAAATGAAACAGGAAGTGGCTAATAACTTCTGTGTACATTAAGTTAGGCACATGAAACTTTACAGGTATGTTAAGAGCAGGAAGCTGATCACATCATATGACAACCATGAGTCTATGTCATAGCGCCACCAAGTGGCAGCAGGAAGTGTGTCACTTTTGGAAATCAGTAATATTTTGTCCTTTACTTTGACCTGATTTGGTTCAAAATCAGTCAGAATAATGAAAAGACATGGGTCATTTGAAATCATGAAGGATTTTTTTTCTAATTTGAATCGTGTTGCTATGGTGACGATTTAACTCAAGAAAAAATCGAAGACAACTATTCTTCTCATATCTTACGAGTGGAAAGACCTACGGGTCCCAAATTGTATGGGTGTAGACTCATTGGAATGTGATCTACTACTCTTACAGGATTAATAGGTTTTTGACCAAACAGGGTCTAATATAATCTCAAGACATTGAGGATCTAATATTGTGAAGGGCTGGTTGATATCTTAAACGGGTCGGCCGTGGCGAGCCCTTAAACCTACGGCGAATAACAGGAAACAGGAAGTGGCTAATAACTTCTGTATAAATTGAGTGACGTTCATCAAACCTCAGCAGTAGGTTAAGAGAAGAAACCTGCTCACAGTGACATGGGTCCCGTGAGTCTCAGTCATAGCGCCACCAACTGGCAGCAGAAAGTGTCTACTTTTAGAAATTAAATTCTTTTGTGACTAATTTTCAGCAAATTGGCTTCAAAATCAGGCACAATAATTGGAAGACACGGCTGATGTCACACTGTAAAGGACTTTTTGATACGTTGAATAGTGTTGCTATGGCAACATATAATTTTGAGCAAATATAAGATACTTATATCCACCAAGTGGAAAGTCCTAATGTGCCCAAACATTTTAGGTAGAAGGAACAACTGCTTCTGAGTAGATTTCTTGAGTTTCATGTTTTTGTGATGCTCACACAGCTCCCAACAATTTTTACAGTATATTTATCAGCCTTGGTCTGAACTGTGTCCACTGACTCCTGCAGTAATAAAATATGTCCAGTAGATGGCAGTAGTAGGCAGGTATTCTGCAGTCAGGTCTTTCCCCTTTTCCTTTACTATGCCTTCATGTTTACTATTTCAACATATGCAGAAATGATAAAAAATAAACAATACAAACATTTAAATTGCCCACTGTACAACATACACACACACATTATATGTGACATCACATTCAGGAACATCCTTAAACTTACACCGATAAATTATTTATCACACACATCACTAATGTTCACACACAGACTCACACACCATACACACAAACATCTACAAACAAACACACACACACACACCATATACACAAACTCACACAAGCACATTTACTCGTCACACACAGACTGACACATCTACATGTCACACACCTCTCTCCCTCACTCTCTCTCTCTCTCTCTCACACACACACACACACACACACACACACACACACACACACACAGGACAAGCCAAAGACTGATCCAGCATCAGCATCAAATAAAACCCATTGCGTGTCATACTCAAACTTGACCTCACATCACATCACTGTCACACACCTCTCTCCCTCACTCTCACACACACATCACACATTTTGATATCTCAAACGTATCAGCCGTGATAATGTCTTAAACTTACACCCAACAATTATTAATAACACACACATCACTAATATTAACACACAGATGCAGACACCATACACACAAACATGCACAAACACAAGCACACATCACTAATGTTAACACACTAAATAAACACACACACAGAAACACACACACACACACACACACACACACACACACACACACAAAAAACACCTCTCACACACACGCACACACATGCATGCACACACAAACAAATACACTCGTACAATACACAAATGAGCACCTACATAAACACACATTATAACATCACAAATTATAACACTCACACACTCACATCTCTGTCTCACACACCCTCACGCAGAAACACACACATCCACTAACAAGTCACATGTCTTAGACATACTAACACACACATCACTAATGTTAACACACAGACTCACACACCACACACACACAAACACGCAAAAACACATTTACTCATCAGAGACAGACTGACACATTAACTAGTCACACACACACACACACACACACACACACACACACACACACATATTTAGGGCCCAAACTGATATTAGCCCAGTATGATGTGTGACGTTCGGTGTGCAAGTTCCGCGGTGCAACCGGGTGGCAATGACTTTTTCGAGGTTTTGACACACTCGAATAACACGCAGGTTGTGCGGTGCGCCCGGGGTGGGGACCGCGCCCGTTGCTTGGGCCCGTCATCGTTGCTTGCAACTTTAATTAGGGCCCAAGCACTGAGTGCGCAGGGCCCTCTTGTTTTCGTTAGGATTATTAGGGCCCAAGCACTGAGTGCGCAGGGCCCTATTGTTTTCGTTAGGATTTTTTTTTTTTTTTTTTTTTTTTTATTTTTTTTTTTCCACACTTTTGGTACTTTTGGGGTCCTTAACATACTCAAAAACTCATCAAAATTTGCATCCAGATTGGAATCCGCGGCCATCAGGTCCTCAGTGGGGCTCGGCCCGGGGAGTCGCACACGCCCGTCACAGCGCCCCCTAGAAAATCGTGCCTCATAGCTCAGAGACACTTGCACGCACACTCAGAAAACTCGGTGTACATTTAGATCTCATCAAGCTGAACAAGTTTTGCAATGCATGTCATCAGGGCTAATCAACAGGAAGTGAGTTATTTTGAGGTCTTTGCAAAACGCACCCAATGGAATTTGAAATACTCCTCCTAGGAAATTTACAGAATTTCCACCAAACCAGGCAAATATGATCTAAACAAGTTGCCGATGCAAAATTGCAGAGATCTTTTTGATACCTCGAACGGTTCGGCCGTGGCGACGCTTTAAAATTATGGCGAATAAAATGAAACAGGAAGTGGCTAATAACTTGTGTGTACATTACGTTATGCATATGAAACTTTACAGGTGTGTTAAGAGTAGGAAGATGATCACATCAAATGACAATCATGAGTCTATGTCATAGCGCCACCAACTGGCAGCAGGAAGTGTGTCACTTTTGGAAATCACTAATATTTTGGCCTTTACTTTCACCTGATTTGGTTCAAAATCAGTCAGAATAATGAAAAGACATGGATGATTTGAGACCATGAAGGATTTTTTTATAATTTGAATCGTCTTGTTATGGCGACGATTTATCTAGAGAAAAAACCTAAAATGAAGTGCAAAAAAATAAATCTTCTCATATCGTACGAGTGGAAAGACCTACGGTTCCAAACTTTTACGGCTATACACTGAAACTGATTATGAGTAAGGCCTGAGAGCCTGGAGACCGGGCGTGGCTCAGGGCCTGGACAGCGCCCCCTGGAACTTTGTAAAAAATTTAGCTGCATAATTCATATCCACTTTGACATATATGCATGAGACCCAGTAGAAATTTAGATCTCATTGAGATGAACAACTTGCATATCCCATACTGGAATCCGCTGAACAGGAAGTCAGTTATTTGGCGTTGATTGAAAAACGCACCCATTGGAATGTGATATACTACTCTTACAGGATTCATAGGTTTTTGACCAAACAGGGTCTAATATAATCTCAAGACATTGAGGATCTAATATTGTGAAGGGCTGGTTGATATCTCAAACGGGTCGGCCGTGGCGAGCCCTTAAACCTACGGCGAATAACAGGAAACAGGAAGTGGCTAATAACTTCTGTATAAATTGAGTGACATTCATCAAACCTCAGCAGTAGGTTAAGAGAAGAGTCCTGCTCACAGTGACATGGGTCCCGTGAGTCTCAGTCATAGCGCCACCAACTGGCAGCAGAAAGTGTCTACTTTCAGAAATTAAATTCTTTTGGGGCTAATTTTCAGCTAATTGGTTTCAAAATCAGGCACAATAATTGGAAGCCATGGCTGATGTCACCCTGTAAAGGACTTTTTGCTATGTTAAATAGTGTTGCTATGGCAAGGTAAAATTTTAAGGAAAACTAGGATACTCATATCCAACTAGTGGAAAGTCCTAATGTCTCCAAACATTTTACATAGAAGGTACAACTGGTTCTGAGTAAATTTCTTGAGTTTCACGATTTTGTTATGCTCATACAGCTCCCAACAATATTTTATGTTTATTAACTCATTGTTTTAAAAAAGTGTATAAACTAACTCCTGCAGTACTAAACTATGGCCACTAGATGGAGGTATCACACCACACATCCCACACACACGGAGAGGCACACAGACACACGTGACCTCCCCCTCCCTCACAGATTTGAGTTTTGGTGAAGCGGACTGACACAAACGCTGCCGCTGAATAGTTGTTTATGGACTGTTTAATTGTTTACAAATCGCCCTTTGGATCAAGTTTTGTGCGTGAATTCAACAGTAAGTGTGAAGTCTTTAACTATATTAACAATGGACATTTTATCTGTTCCGGTAACAAGTTATTATGCCCGCGAGGTCACGACATATATATATATATATTTACATGTGTGTGTGTGTGTGTGTGTGTGTGTATTCTTAGTAAGTATGCCTAGAATCAATATGTTATTGTGACTGTCACTATTATCTTTTGCTGTTGTTATTTCGTGTTATAAACACACACACATTTGAAACACGGCCCGTAGCTTTAAGGGCCACGGCGAATAACAGGAAACAGGAAGTGGCTAATAACTTCTGTCTAAATTGAGTGACGTTCATCAAACCTCAGCAGTAGGTTAAGAGAAGAGTCCTGCTCACAGTGACATGGGTCCCGTGAGTCTCAGTCATAGCGCCACCAACTGGCAGCAGAAAGTGTCTACTTTCAGAAATTAAATTCTTTTGTGGCTAATTTTCAGCAAATTGGCTTCAAAATCAGGCACAATAATTGGAAGACACGGCTGATGTCACACTGTAAAGGACTTTTTGATACGTTGAATAGTGTTGCTATGGCAACATATCATTTGGAGCAAACATAAGATACTTATATCCACCAAGTGGAAAGTCCTAATGTGCCCAAACATTTTATGTAGAAAGAACAACTGCTTCTGAGTAGATTCCTTGAGTTTCATGTTTTTGTGATGCTCACACAGCTCCCAACATTTTTTTTTACAGTATATTTATCATCCTTGTCCTGAACTTTCTGTACTGACTCCTGCAGTAATAAAATATGTCCAGTAGATGGCAGTAGTAGGCATGTATTCTGCAGTCAGGTCTTTCCCCTTCTCCTTTACTATGGCTTCATGTTTACAATTTAAATATATGCAGAAATCATAAAAAATAAACAATACAAACATTTAAATTGCCAACTGTACAACATTGAGTCTGGTGGACAAGCGCGGCGATATACACACCAGACCACACATTCTAAACACACACACACACTCTACACATCGGTCATGTACACATCCCGACAAATACACAATATGAACACACTAACTATCCTACATGCACACACACACACACACACACACACACACACACATCACAAGCACACGTCACTAATGTGACCTGACTAAATAAAAATCAATATATCATGAAAAAGGAAAAAGATCCTTAGGAAAACAAGAGGCTCCTGCGCATCTATAGCACACATCTCTCACGACAGACACACACTCACACTCATCATATTCAGTGACACGGACAGTGACATCACATTCAGGAACATCCTTAAACTTACACCGAAACATTATTAATAACACACATCACTAATGTTAACACAGACTCACACACTATACACACAAACAACCACACACACACACACACACACACACACACACACACACACACAAACACATCTCACACACACGCACACACATGCATGCACACACAAACAAATACACTCGTACATCACACAAATGAGCACCTACATACTCACACATTATAACATCACAAATTATAACACTCACACACTCACATCTCTGTCTCACGCAGAAACACACACATCCACTAACAAGTCACATGTCTTGGACATACTAACACACACATCACTAATGTTAACACACAGATTCACACACCACACACACACAAACACACAAAAACACATTTACTCATCAGAGACAGACTGACACATTAACTAGTCACACACACACACACACACACAAATATTTAGGGCCCAAACTGATATTAGCCCAGTATGATGTGTGATGTTCTGTGTGCAAGTTCTGCGGTGCAACCGGGTGCCAATGACTTTTTTGAGGTTTTGACACACTCGAATAACACGCAGGTTGTGCGGTGCGCCCGGGGTGGGGACCGCGCCCGTTGCTTGGGCCCGTCATCGTTGCTTGCAACTTTAATTAGGGCCCAAGCACTGAGTGCGCAGGGCCCTATTGTTTTCGTTAGGATTATTATTAGGGCCCAAGCACTGAGTGCGCAGGGCCCTATTGTTTTCGTTAGGATTATTATTAGGGCCCAAGCACTGAGTGCGCAGGGCCCTATTGTTCTTCTAACGATTATTATTTTTAGGGCCCAAGCACTGTAGTGCGCAGGGCCCTATTGTTTTCGTTAGGATTATTATTTTTAGGGCCCAAGCACTGAGTGCGCAGGGCCCTATTGTTTTCGTTAGGATTATTATTTTTTTATTTATTTTTTTTTTTATTATTTTTCTTTCAATCATCCGGGCACTTTCGGGCCTCTTAACATAGTCAAAAACTCACCAAAATTTGCAGACAGATTGGAATCTGCGGCCAACAGGTCCTCATTGGGGCTCGGCCCGGGGCGTCGTACACGCCCCGCACAGCGCCCCCTACAGAGTCTTGCCTTATAGCTCAGACACACTTGCACGTATACTTATAAAACTCAGTGAACATTTAGATCTCATCAAACTGAACAAGTTTCGCGCTGCATGTCATCAGGACTAATCAACAGGAAGTGAGTTATTTTGAGTTGTTTGCAAAACGCATGCAATGGAATTTGAAATACTCCTCCTAGGAACTTTTTACAATTCGCACCAAACCAGCTAAATATGATCTAAACAAGTTGCCGATGCAAAATTGCAGAGATCTTTTTGATACCTCGAACGGTTCGGCCGTGGCGACGCTTTAAAATTATGGCGAATAAAATGAAACAGGAAGTGGCTAATAACTTCTGTGTACATTAAGTTAGGCACATGAAACTTTACAGGTATGTTAAGAGCAGGAAGCTGATCACATCATATGACAACCATGAGTCTATGTCATAGCGCCACCAAGTGGCAGCAGGAAGTGTGTCACTTTTGGAAATCAGTAATATTTTGTCCTTTACTTTCACCTGATTTGGTTCAAAATCAGTCAGAATAATGAAAAGACATGGGTCATTTGAAATCATGAAGGATTTTTTTTCTAATTTGAATCGTGTTGCTATGGTGATGATTTAACTCAAGAAAAAATCGAAGACAACTATTCTTCTCATATCTTACGAGTGGAAAGACCTACGGGTCCCAAATTGTATGGGTGTAGACTCTCACTGATTGTGAGGAAGCCCTGAGAGCCTGGAGCCCGGGCGTGGCACAGGGTCTGTACAGCGCCCCCTGGAACTTTGTAAAGTTTCAGCTGCATAACTCATATCCACTTTCACATATATGAATGAGACCCAGTATAAATTTAGATCTCATTGAGATGAACAACTTGCATACCCCATGTCATGGAATCCGCTGAACAGGAAGTCAGTTATTTGGCGTTGTTTGAAAAACGCACCCATTGGAATGTGATCTACTACTCTTACAGGATTAATAGGTTTTTGACCAAACAGGGTCTAATATAATCTCAAGACATTGAGGATCTAATATTGTGAAGGGCTGGTTGATATCTTAAACGGGTCGGCCGTGGCGAGCCCTTAAACCTACGGCGAATAACAGGAAACAGGAAGTGGCTAATAACTTCTGTATAAATTGAGTGACGTTCATCAAACCTCAGCAGTAGGTTAAGAGAAGAAACCTGCTCACAGTGACATGGGTCCCGTGAGTCTCAGTCATAGCGCCACCAACTGGCAGCAGAAAGTGTCTACTTTTAGAAATTAAATTCTTTTGTGACTAATTTTCAGCAAATTGGCTTCAAAATCAGGCACAATAATTGGAAGAGACGGCTGATGTCACACTGTAAAGGACTTTTTGATACGTTGAATAGTGTTGCTATGGCAACATATAATTTTGAGCAAATATAAAATACTTATATCCACCAAGTGGAAAGTCCTAATGTGCCCAAACATTTTAGGTAGAAGGAACAACTGCTTCTGAGTAGATTTCTTGAGTTTCATGTTTTTGTGATGCTCATACAGCTCCCAACAATTTTTACAGTATATTTATCAGCCTTGGTCTGAACTGTGTCCACTGACTCCTGCAGTAATAAAATATGTCCAGTAGATGGCAGTAGTAGGCAGTTATTCTGCAGTCAGGTCTTTCCCCTTTTCCTTTACTATGCCTTCATGTTTACTATTTAAACATATGCAGAAATTATAAAAAATAAACAATACAAACATTTAAATTGCCCACTGTACAACATACACACACACATTATATGTGACATCACATTCAGGAACATCCTTAAACTTACACCGATAAATTATTCATAAGACACATCACCAATATTAACACCAGACTCACACACCATACACACACACACACACACACACACACACACACTCCATATACATGAACACGCACAAACACAAGCACATTTACTCGTCACACACAGACTGGCCCATCTACATGTCACACACCTCTCTCCCTCACTCTCACACACACACACACACACACACACACACACACACACACACACACACACACACACACACACTCATTTATATTCAGTATTCAGTGACACAGACAGTGACATCACATTCAGGAACATCCTTAAACTTACACCGATAAATTATTTATCACACACATCATTAATGTTCACACACAGACTCACACACCATACACACAAACATCTACAAACAAACACACACACACACACCATATACACAAACTCACACAAACACAAGCACATTTACTCGTCACACACAGACTGACACATCTACATGTCACACACCTCTCTCCCTCACTCTCTCTCTCTCTCTCTCACACACACACACACACACACACACACACACAGGACAAGCCAAAGACTGATCCAGCATCAGCATCAAATAAAACCCATTGCGTGTCATACTCAAACTTGACCTCACATCACATCACTGTCACACACCTCTCTCCCTCACTCTCACACACACATCACACATTTTGATATCTCAAACGGGTCAGCCGTGATAATGTCTTAAACTTACACCCAACAATTATTAATAACACACACATCACTAATATTAACACACAGATGCAGACACCATACACACAAACATGCACAAACACAAGCACACATCACTAATGTTAACACACTAAATAAACACACACACAAACACAAAGATATCTCACACACATGCATGCACACACACAAACAAGTACACTCATACATCACACACATGCACACACATTATAACATCACAAATTGTAACACTCACACACTCACATCTCTGTCTCACACACCCTCACGCAGAAACACACACACCCATTAACAAGTCACATATCTTAAACATACTAACACACACTACTGTTAACACAGACTTACACACCACACACACACACTCATTATATTCAGTGACACAGACAGTGACATCACATTCAGGAACATCCTTAAACTTACACCGATAAATTATTCATAACACACATCACCAATATTAACACACAGACTCACACACCATACACACACTCACACACACACACACACACACACACACACACACACACACACACACACACACACACACCATATACACAAACTCACACAAGCACATTTACTCGTCACACACAGACTGACACATCTACATGTCACACACCTCTCTCCCTGACTCTCTCTCTCACACACACACACACACACACATCACATCACATCACTGTCACACACCTCTCTCCCTCACTCTCACACACACATCACACATTTTGATATCTCAAACGGGTCAGCCGTGATAATGTCTTAAACTTACACCCAACAATTATTAATCACACACAAATCACTAATATTTGAACACACCATACACACAAACATGCACAAACACAAGCACACATCACTAATGTTAACACACTAAATAAACACACACACACAGAAACACACACACACACACACACACACAAAAACACCTCTCACACACACGCACACACATGCATGCACACACAAACAAATACACTCGTACAATACACAAATGAGCACCTACATAAACACACATTATAACATCACAAATTATAACACTCACACACTCACATCTCTGTCTCAAACACCCTCACGCAGAAACACACACATCCACTAACAAGTCACATGTCTTAGACATACTAACACACACATCACTAATGTTAACACACAGACTCACACACCACACACACACAAACACGCAAAAACACATTTACTCATCAGAGACAGACTGACACATTAACTAGTCTCACACACACACACACACACACACACACATATTTAGGGCCCAAACTGATATTAGCCCAGTATGATGTGTGACGTTCCGCGGTGCAACCGGGTGCCAATGACTTTTTCGAGGTTTTGACACACTCGAATAACACGCAGGTTGTGCGGTGCGCCCGGGGTGGGGACCGCGCCCGTTGCTTGGGCCCGTCATCGTTGCTTGCAACTTTAATTTTTATTATTTTTCTTTCAATCATCCGGGCACTTTCGGGCCTCTTAACATACTCAAAAACTCACCAAAATTTGCACACAGATTGGAATCTGCGGCCAACAGGTCCTCAGTGGGGCTCGGCCCGGGGCGTCGCACACGCCCCGCACAGCGCCCCCTACAGAGTCTTGCCTTATAGCTCAGACACACTTGCACGTATACTTCTAAAACTCAGTGAACATTTAGATCTCATCAAACTAAACAAGTTTCGCGCTGCATGTCATCAGGTCTAATCAACAGGAAGTGAGTTATTTTGAGTTGTTTGCAAAACGCGCCCAATGGAATGTGATAAACTCCTCCTAGGAAATTTTTACAATTCACACCAAACCAGCTAAATATGATCTAAACAAGTTGCCGATGCAAAATTGCAGAGATCTTTTTGATACCTCGAACGGTTCGGCCGTGGTGACGCTTTAAAATTATGGCGAATAAAATGAAACAGGAAGTGGCTAATAACTTCTGTGTACATTAAGTTAGGCACATGAAACTTTACAGGTATGTTAAGAGTAGGAAGCTGATCACATCATATGACAATCATGAGTCTATGTCATAGCGCCACCAAGTGGCAGCAGGAAGTGTGTCACTTTTGGAAATCAGTAATATTTTGTCCTTTACTTTCACCTGATTTGCTTCAAATTCAGTCAGAATAATGAAAAGACATGGGTCATTTGAAATCATGAAGGATTTTTTTCTAATTTGAATCGTGTTGCTATGGTGACGATTTAACTCAAGAAAAAATCGAAGAAAATTATTCTTCTCATATCTTACGAGTGGAAAGACCTACGGTTCCAAAATTGTATGGGTGTAGACTCTCACTGATTGTGAGGAAGCCCTGAGAGCCTGGAGCCCGGGCGTGGCACAGGGCCTGTACAGCGCCCCCTGGAACTTTGTAAAGTTTAAGCTGCATAACTCATATCCACTTTCACATATATGAATGAGACCCAGTATAAATTTAGATCTCATTGAGGTGAACAACTTGGATACCCCATGTCATGGAATCCGCTGAACAGGAAGTCGGTTATTTTGCGTTGTTTGAAAAACGCACCCATTGGAATGTGATATACTACTCTTACAGGATTCATATGTTTTTGACCAAACAGGGTCTAATATAATCTCAAGACATTGAGGATCTAATATTGTGAACGGCTGGTTGATATCTTAAACGGGTCGGCCGTGGCGAGCCCTTAAAAATACGGCGAATAACAGGAAACAGGAAGTGGCTAATAACTTCTGTATAAATTGAGTGACATTCATCAAACCTCAGCAGTAGGTTAAGAGAAGAGTCCTGCTCACAGTGACATGGGTCCCGTGAGTCTCAGTCATAGCGCCACCAACTGGCAGCAGAAAGTGTCTACTTTCAAAAATTAAATTATTTTGTGGCTAATTTTCAGCAAATTGGCTTCAAAATCAGGCACAATAATTGGAAGACACGGCTGATGTCACACTGTAAAGGACTTTTTGATACGTTGAATAGTGTTGCTATGGCAAGGTAAAATTTTAAGGAAAACTAGGATACTCATATCCAACAAGTGGAAAGTCCTAATGTCTCCAAACATTTTACATAGAAGGTACAACTGGTTCTGAGTAAATTTCTTGAGTTTCACGATTTTGTTATGCTCATACGCCTCCCAACAATATTTTGTTTATTAACTAATTGCTTTAAATTGCATAAACTAACTCCTGCAGTACTAAACTATGGCCACTAGATGGAGGTATCACACCACACATCCCACACTCACGAAGAGACACAGATCTCCCCCTCCCTCACAGATTTGAGTTTTGGTGAAGCGGACTGACACAAACGCTGCCGTTGAATAGTTGTTTATGGACTGTTTAATTGTTTACAAATCGCCCTTTGGATCAAGTTTTGTGCGTGAATTCAACAGTAAGTGTGAAGTCTTTAACTATATTAACAATGGACATTTTATCTGTTCCGGTAACAAGTTATTATGCCCGCGAGGTCACGATATATATATATATATATATATTTACATGTGTGTGTGTGTGTGTGTATTCTTAGTAAGTATGCCTAGAATCAATATGTTATTGTGACTGTCACTATTATCTTTTGCTGTTGTTATTTCGTGTTATAAACACACACACATTTGAAACACGGCCCGTAGCTTTAAGGGCCACGGCGAATAACAGGAAACAGGAAGTGGCTAATAACTTCTGTATAAATTGAGTGACGTTCATCAAACCTCAGCAGTAGGTTAAGAGAAGAGTCCTGCTCACAGTGACATGGGTCCCGTGAGTCTCAGTCATAGCGCCACCAACTGGCAGCAGAAAGTGTCTACTTTCAGAAATTAAATTCTTTTGTGGCTAATTTTCAGCAAATTGGCTTCAAAATCAGGCACAATAATTGGAAGACACGGCTGATGACACACTGTAAAGGACTTTTTGATACGTTGAATAGTGTTGCTATGGCAACATATCATTTGGAGCAAACATAAGATACTTATATCCACCAAGTGGAAAGTCCTAATGTGCCCAAACATTTTATGTAGAAAGAACAACTGCTTCTGAGTAGATTTCTTGAGTTTCATGTTTTTGTGATGCTCATACAGCTCCCAACATTTTTTTTACAGTATATTTATCATCCTTGTCCTGAACTTTCTGTACTGACTCCTGCAGTAATAAAATATGTCCAGTAGATGGCAGTAGTAGGCAGGTATTCTGCAGTCAGGTCTTTCCCCTTCTCCTTTACTATGGCTTCATGTTTACAATTTAAATATATGCAGAAATCATAAAAAATAAACAATACAAACATTTAAATTGCCAACTGTACAACATTGAGTCTGGTGGACAAGCGCGGCGATATACACACCAGACCACACATTCTAAACACACACACACACTCTACACATCGGTCATGTACACATCCCGACAAATACACAATATGAACACACTAACTATCCTACATGCACACACACACACACACACACACACACACATCACAAGCACACGTCACTAATGTGACCTGACTAAATAAAAATCAATATATCATGAAAAAGGAAAAAGATCCTTAGGAAAACAAGAGGCTCCTGCGCATCTATAGCACACATCTCTCACGACAGACACACACTCACACTCATCATATTCAGTGACACGGACAGTGACATCACATTCAGGAACATCCTTAAACTTACACCGAAACATTATTAATAACACACATCACTAATGTTAACACAGACTCACACACCATACACACAAACAACCACACACACACACACACACACACACACACACACACACACACACACTCCATATACACAAACACAAGCACATTTACTCGTCACACACAGACTGACACATCTACATCTCACACACCTCTGTCCCTCACTCTCACACACACTAAACCTCCCACACACACATGCACACACACACACGCACACACACACACACACACACACACACACAAATCACATCACATCACATCACTGTCACACACCTCTCTCCCTCACTCTCACACACACATCACACATGTTGATATCTCAAACGGGTCAGCCGTGATAATGTCTTAAACTTACACCGAACAATTATTAATCACACACAAATCACTAATATTTGAACACACCATACACACAAACATACACAAGCACACATCACTAATGTTAACACACTAAATAAACACACACACACACACACACACACACACACACAAACACATCTCACACACACGCACACACATGCATGCACACACAAACAAATACACTCGTACATCACACAAATGAGCACCTACATACTCACACATTATAACATCACAAATTATAACACTCACACACTCACATCTCTGTCTCACGCAGAAACACACACATCCACTAACAAGTCACATGTCTTGGACATACTAACACACACATCACTAATGTTAACACACAGATTCACACACCACACACACACAAACACACAAAAACACATTTACTCATCAGAGACAGACTGACACATTAACTAGTCACACACACACACACACACACACACACACACACACACACACACACACAAATATTTAGGGCCCAAACTGATATTAGCCCAGTATGATGTGTGACGTTCTGTGTGCAAGTTCTGCGGTGCAACCGGGTGCCAATGACTTTTTTGAGGTTTTGACACACTCGAATAACACGCAGGTTGTGCGGTGCGCCCGGGGTGGGGACCGCGCCCGTTGCTTGGGCCCGTCATCGTTGCTTGCAACTTTAATTTTTTTTTATTTTTTTTTTTATTATTTTTCTTTCAATCATCCGGGCACTTTCGGGCCTCTTAACATACTCAAAAACTCACCAAAATTTGCACACAGATTGGAATCTGCGGCCAACAGGTCCTCAGTGGGGCTCGGCCCGGGGCGTCGCACACGCCCCGCACAGCGCCCCCTAGAGAGTCTTGCCTTATAGCTCAGACACACTTGCACGTATACTTATAAAACTCGGTGTACATTTAGATCTCATCAAACTAAACAAGTTTCGCGCTGCATGTCATCAGGTCTAATCAACAGGAAGTGAGTTATTTTGAGTTGTTTGCAAAACGCACCCAATGGAATGTGATAAACTCCTCCTAGGAAATTTTTCCAATTCGCACCAAACCAGCTAAATATGATCTAAACAAGTTGCCGATGCAAAATTGCAGAGATCTTTTTGATACCTCGAACGGTTCGGCCGTGGCGACGCTTTAAAATTATGGCGAATAAAATGAAACAGGAAGTGGCTAATAACTTCTGTGTACATTAAGTTATGCACATGAAACTTCACAGGTATGTTAAGAGTAGGAAGCTGATCACATCATATGACGATCATGAGTCTATGTCATAGCGCCACCAAGTGGCAGCAGGAAGTGTGTCACTTTTGGAAATCAGTAATATTTTGTCCTTTTCTTTCACCTGATTTGGTTCAAAATCAGTCAGAATAATGAAAAGACATGGGTCATTTGAAATCATGGAGGATTTTTTTTCTAATTTGAATCGTGTTGCTATGGTGACGATTTAACTCAAGAAAAAATCGAAGACAACTATTCTTCTCATATCTTACGAGTGGAAAGACCTACGGTTCCCAAATTGTATGGGTGTAGACTCTCACTGATTGTGAGGAAGCCCTGAGAGCCTGGAGCCCGGGCGTGGCACAGGGCCTGTACAGCGCCCCCTGGAACTTTGTAAAGTTTCAGCTGCATAACTCATATCCACTTTCACATATATGAATGAGACCCAGTATAAATTTAGATCTCATTGAGATGAACAACTTGCATACCCCATGTCATGGAATCCGCTGAACAGGAAGTCAGTTATTTGGCGTTGTTTGAAAAACGCACCCATTGGAATGTGATCTACTACTCTTACAGGATTAATAGGTTTTTGACCAAACAGGGTCTAATATAATCTCAAGACATTGAGGATCTAATATTGTGAAGGGCTGGTTGATATCTTAAACGGGTCGGCCGTGGCGAGCCCTTAAACCTACGGCGAATAACAGGAAACAGGAAGTGGCTAATAACTTCTGTATAAATTGAGTGACGTTCATCAAACCTCAGCAGTAGGTTAAGAGAAGAAACCTGCTCACAGTGACATGGGTCCCGTGAGTCTCAGTCATAGCGCCACCAACTGGCAGCAGAAAGTGTCTACTTTTAGAAATTAAATTCTTTTGTGACTAATTTTCAGCAAATTGGCTTCAAAATCAGGCACAATAATTGGAAGACACGGCTGATGTCACACTGTAAAGGACTTTTTGATACGTTGAATAGTGTTGCTATGGCAACATATAATTTTGAGCAAATATAAGATACTTATATCCACCAAGTGGAAAGTCCTAATGTGCCCAAACATTTTAGGTAGAAGGAACAACTGCTTCTGAGTAGATTTCTTGAGTTTCATGTTTTTGTGATGCTCACACAGCTCCCAACAATTTTTACAGTATATTTATCAGCCTTGGTCTGAACTGTGTCCACTGACTCCTGCAGTAATAAAATATGTCCAGTAGATGGCAGTAGTAGGCAGTTATTCTGCAGTCAGGTCTTTCCCCTTTTCCTTTACTATGCCTTCATGTTTACTATTTAAACATATGCAGAAATTATAAAAAATAAACAATGCAAACATTTAAATTGCCCACCGTACAACATACACACACACATTATATGGGACATCACATTCAGGAACATCCTTAAACTTACACCGATAAATTATTCATAAGACACATCACCAATATTAACACCAGACTCACACACCATACACACACACACACACACACACACACACACACACACACACACACACACACTCCATATACATGAACACGCACAAACACAAGCACATTTACTCGTCACACACAGACTGGCCCATCTACATGTCACACACCTCTCTCCCTCACTCTCACACACACACACACACACACACACACACACACACACACACACACACACACACACACACTCATTTATATTCAGTATTCAGTGACACAGACAGTGACATCACATTCAGGAACATCCTTAAACTTACACCGATAAATTATTTATCACACACATCATTAATGTTCACACACAGACTCACACACCATACACACAAACATCTACAAACAAACACACACACACACACACCATATACACAAACTCACACAAACACAAGCACATTTACTCGTCACACACAGACTGACACATCTACATGTCACACACCTCTCTCCCTCACTCTCTCTCTCTCACACACACACACACACACACACACACACACACACACACACACACACACACACACACACACACAGGACAAGCCAAAGACTGATCCAGCATCAGCATCAAATAAAACCCATTGCGTGTCATACTCAAACTTGACCTCACATCACATCACTGTCACACACCTCTCTCCCTCACTCTCACACACACATCACACATTTTGATATCTCAAACGGGTCAGCCGTGATAATGTCTTAAACTTACACCCAACAATTATTAATAACACACACATCACTAATATTAACACACAGATGCAGACACCATACACACAAACATGCACAAACACAAGCACACATCACTAATGTTAACACACTAAATAAACACACACACAAACACAAAGATATCTCACACACATGCATGCACACACACAAACAAGTACACTCATACATCACACACATGCACACACATTATAACATCACAAATTGTAACACTCACACACTCACATCTCTGTCTCACACACCCTCACGCAGAAACACACACACCCATTAACAAGTCACATATCTTAAACATACTAACACACACTACTGTTAACACAGACTTACACACCACACACACACACTCATTATATTCAGTGACACAGACAGTGACATCACATTCAGGAACATCCTTAAACTTACACCGATAAATTATTCATAACACACATCACCAATATTAACACACAGACTCACACACCATACACACACACACACACACACACACACACACACACACACCATATACACAAACTCACACAAGCACATTTACTCGTCACACACAGACTGACACATCTACATGTCACACACCTCTCTCCCTGACTCTCTCTCACACACACACACACACACACACACATCACATCACATCACTGTCACACACCTCTCTCCCTCACTCTCACACACACATCACACATTTTGATATCTCAAACGGGTCAGCCGTGATAATGTCTTAAACTTACACCCAACAATTATTAATCACACACAAATCACTAATATTTGAACACACCATACACACAAACATGCACAAACACAAGCACACATCACTAATGTTAACACACTAAATAAACACACACACAGAAACACACACACACACACACACACACACACACACAAAAACACCTCTCACACACACGCACACACATGCATGCACACACAAACAAATACACTCGTACAATACACAAATGAGCACCTACATAAACACACATTATAACATCACAAATTATAACACTCACACACTCACATCTCTGTCTCACACACCCTCACGCAGAAACACACACATCCACTAACAAGTCACATGTCTTAGACATACTAACACACACATCACTAATGTTAACACACAGACTCACACACCACACACACACAAACACGCAAAAACACATTTACTCATCAGAGACAGACTGACACATTAACTAGTCACACACACACACACACACACACACACACACATATTTAGGACCCAAACTGATATTAGCCCAGTATGATGTGTGACGTTCCGCGGTGCAACCGGGTGCCAATGACTTTTTCGAGGTTTTGACACACTCGAATAACACGCAGGTTGTGCGGTGCGCCCGGGGTGGGGACCGCACCCGTTGCTTGGGCCCGTCATCGTTGCTTGCAACTTTAATTATTTTTATTTTATTTTTTTTTATTATTTTTCTTTCAATCATCCGGGCACTTTCGGCCCTCTTAACATACTCAAAAACTCACCAAAATTTGCACACAGATTGGAATCTGCGGCCAACAGGTCCTCAGTGGGGCTCGGCCCGGGGCGTCGCACACGCCCCGCACAGCGCCCCCTACAGAGTCTTGCCTTATAGCTCAGACACACTTGCACGTATACTTATAAAACTCGGTGTACGTTTAGATCTCATTAAACTGAACAAGTTTCGCGCTGCATGTCATCAGGACTAATCAACAGGAAGTGGGTTATTTTGAGTTGTTTGCAAAACGCACCCAATGGAATGTGATAAACTCCTCCTTGGAACTTTTTACAATTCGCACCAAACCAGCTAAATATGATCTAAACAAGTTGCCGATGCAAAATTGCAGAGATCTTTTTGATACCTCGAACGGTTCGGCCGTGGCGACGCTTTAAAATTATGGCGAATAAAATGAAACAGGAAGTGGCTAATAACTTCTGTGTACATTAAGTTAGGCACATGAAACTTTACAGGTATGTTAAGAGCAGGAAGCTGATCACATCATATGACAACCATGAGTCTATGTCATAGCGCCACCAAGTGGCAGCAGGAAGTGTGTCACTTTTGGAAATCAGTAATATTTTGTCCTTTACTTTCACCTGATTTGGTTCAAAATCAGTCAGAATAATGAAAAGATATGGGTCATTTGAAATCATGAAGGATTTTTTTCTAATTTGAATCGTGTTGCTATGGTGACGATTTAACTCAAGAAAAAATCGAAGAAAATTATTCTTCTCATATCTTACAAGTGGAAAGACCTACGGTTCCAAAATTGTATGGGTGTAGACTCTCACTGATTGTGAGGAAGCCCTGAGAGCCTGGAGCCCGGGCGTGCCACAGGGCCTGTACAGCGCCCCCTGGAACTTTGTAAAGTTTAAGCTGCATAACTCATATCCACTTTCACATATATGAATGAGACCCAGTATAAATTTAGATCTCATTGAGGTGAACAACTTGCATCACCCATGTCATGGAATCCGTTGAACAGGAAGTCGGTTATTTTGCGTTGTTTGAAAAACGCACCCATTGGAATGTGATATACTACTCTTACAGGATTCATATGTTTTTGACCAAACAGGGTCTAATATAATCTCAAGACATTGAGGATCTAATATTGTGAACGGCTGGTTGATATCTTAAACGGGTCGGCCGTGGCGAGCCCTTAAAAATACGGCGAATAACAGGAAACAGGAAGTGGCTAATAACTTCTGTATAAATTGAGTGACATTCAACAAACCTCAGCAGTAGGTTAAGAGAACAGTCCTGCTCACAGTGACATGGGTCCCGTGAGTCTCAGTCATAGCGCCACCAACTGGCAGCAGAAAGTGTCTACTTTTAGAAATTAAATTCTTTTGTGGTTAATTTTCAGCAAATTGGCTTCAAAATCAGGCACAATAATTGGAAGACACGGCTGATGTCACACTGTAAAGGACTTTTTGATACGTTGAATAGTGTTGCTATGGCAAGGTAAAATTTTAAGGAAAACTAGGATACTCATATCCAACAAGTGGAAAGTCCTAATGTCTCCAAACATTTTACATAGAAGGTACAACTGGTTCTGAGTAAATTTCTTGAGTTTCACGATTTTGTTATGCTCATACGCCTCCCAACAATATTTTGTTTATTAACTAATTGCTTTAAATTGCATAAACTAACTCCTGCAGTACTAAACTATGGCCACTAGATGGAGGTATCACACCACACATCCCGCACTCACGAAGAGACACAGACACACGTGACCTCCCCCTCCCTCACAGATTTGAGTTTTGGTGAAGCGGACTGACACAAACGCTGCCGCTGAATAGTTGTTTATGGACTGTTTAATTGTTTACAAATCGCCCTTTGGATCAAGTTTTGTGCGTGAATTCAACAGTAAGTGTGAAGTCTTTAACTATATTAACAATGGACATTTTATCTGTTCCGGTAACAAGTTATTATGCCCGCGAGGTCACGATATATATATATATATATATATATTTACATGTGTGTGTGTGTGTGTGTGTGTGTGTATTCTTAGTAAGTATGCCTAGAATCAATATGTTATTGTGACTGTCACTATTATCTTTTGCTGTTGTTATTTCGTGTTATAAACACACACACATTTGAAACACGGCCCGTAGCTTTAAGGGCCACGGCGAATAACAGGAAACAGGAAGTGGCTAATAACTTCTGTCTTAATTGAGTGACGTTCATCAAACCTCAGCAGTAGGTTAAGAGAAGAGTCCTGCTCACAGTGACATGGGTCCCGTGAGTCTCAGTCATAGCGCCACCAACTGGCAGCAGAAAGTGTCTACTTTCAGAAATTAAATTCTTTTGTGGCTAATTTTCAGCAAATTGGCTTCAAAATCAGGCACAATAATTGGAAGACACGGCTGATGACACACTGTAAAGGACTTTTTGATACGTTGAATAGTGTTGCTATGGCAACATATCATTTGGAGCAAACATAAGATACTTATATCCACCAAGTGGAAAGTCCTAATGTGCCCAAACATTTTATGTAGAAAGAACAACTGCTTCTGAGTAGATTCCTTGAGTTTCATGTTTTTGTGATGCTCATACAGCTCCCAACATTTTTTTTACAGTATATTTATCATCCTTGTCCTGAACTTTCTGTACTGACTCCTGCAGTAATAAAATATGTCCAGTAGATGGCAGTAGTAGGCAGGTATTCTGCAGTCAGGTCTTTCCCCTTCTCCTTTACTATGGCTTCATGTTTACAATTTAAATATATGCAGAAATCATAAAAAATAAACAATACAAACATTTAAATTGCCAACTGTACAACATTGAGTCTGGTGGACAAGCGCGGCGATATACACGCCAGACCACACATTCTAAACACACACACACACTCTACACATCGGTCATGTACACATCCCGACAAATACACAATATGAACACACTAACTATCCTACATGCACACACACACACACACACACACACACACACATCACAAGCACACGTCACTAATGTGACCTGACTAAATAAAAATCAATATATCATGAAAAAGGAAAAAGATCCTTAGGAAAACAAGAGGCTCCTGCGCATCTATAGCACACATCTCTCACGACAGACACACACTCACACTCATCATATTCAGTGACACGGACAGTGACATCACATTCAGGAACATCCTTAAACTTACACCGAAACATTATTAATAACACACATCACTAATGTTAACACAGACTCACACACCATACACACAAACAACCACACACACACACACACACACACACACACACACACACACACTCCATATACACAAACACAAGCACATTTACTCGTCACACACAGACTGACACATCTACATCTCACACACCTCTGTCCCTCACTCTCACACACACTAAACCTCCCACACACACATGCACACACACACACGCACACACACACACACACACAAATCACATCACATCACATCACTGTCACACACCTCTCTCCCTCACTCTCACACACACATCACACATGTTGATATCTCAAACGGGTCAGCCGTGATAATGTCTTAAACTTACACCCAACAATTATTAATCACACACAAATCACTAATATTTGAACACACCATACACACAAACATACACAAGCACACATCACTAATGTTAACACACTAAATAAACACACACACACACACACACACACACACACAAACACATCTCACACACACGCACACACATGCATGCACACACAAACAAATACACTCGTACATCACACAAATGAGCACCTACATACTCACACATTATAACGTCACAAATTATAACACTCACACACTCACATCTCTGTCTCACGCAGAAACACACACATCCACTAACAAGTCACATGTCTTGGACATACTAACACACATCACTAATGTTAACACACAGATTCACACACCACACACACACAAACACACAAAAACACATTTACTCATCAGAGACAGACTGACACATTAACTAGTCACACACACACACACACACACACACACACACACACACAAATATTTAGGGCCCAAACTGATATTAGCCCAGTATGATGTGTGACGTTCTGTGTGCAAGTTCTGCGGTGCAACCGGGTGGCAATGACTTTTTTGAGGTTTTGACACACTCGAATAACACGCAGGTTGTGCGGTGCGCCCGGGGTGGGGACCGCGCCCGTTGCTTGGGCCCGTCATCGTTGCTTGCAACTTTAATTTTTTTTTTTTTTTTTTTTTTTTTTCCTTTTATTATTTTTCTTTCAATCATCCGGGCACTTTCGGGCCTCTTAACATACTCAAAAACTCACCAAAATTTGCAAACAGATTGGAATCTGCGGCCAACAGGTCCTCAGTGGGGCTCGGCCCGGGGCGTCGCACACGCCCCACACAGCGCCCCCTACAGAGTCTTGCCTTATAGCTCAGACACACTTGCACATATACTTATAAAACTCGGTGAACATTTAGATCTCATCAAACTGAACAAGTTTCGCGCTGCATGTCATCAGGACTAATCAACAGGAAGTGAGTTATTTTGAGTTGTTTGCAAAACGCACCCAATGGAATTTGAAATACTCCTCCTAGGAACTTTTTACAATTCGCACCAAACCAGCTAAATATGATCTAAACAAGTTGCCGATGCAAAATTGCAGAGATCTTTTTGATACCTCGAACGGTTCGGCCGTGGCGACGCTTTAAAATTATGGCGAATAAAATGAAACAGGAAGTGGCTAATAACTTCTGTGTACATTAAGTTAGGCACATGAAAGTTTACAGGTATGTTAAGAGTAGGAAGCTGATCACATCATATGACAATCATGAGTCTATGTCATAGCGCCACCAAGTGGCAGCAGGAAGTGTGTCACTTTTGGAAATCAGTAATATTTTGTCCTTTACTTTCACCTGATTTGGTTCAAAATCAGTCAGAATAATGAAAAGACATGGGTCATTTGAAAACATGGAGGATTTTTTTTCTAATTTGAATCGTGTTGCTATGGTGACGATTTAACTCAAGAAAAAATCGAAGACAACTATTCTTCTCATATCTTACGAGTGGAAAGACCTACGGGTCCCAAATTGTATGGGTGTAGACTCTAACTGATTGTGAGGAATCCCTGAGAGCCTGGAGCCCGGGCGTGGCACAGGGCCTGTACAGCGCCCCCTGGAACTTTGTAAAGTTTCAGCTGCATAACTCATATCCACTTTCACATATATGAATGAGACCCAGTATAAATTTAGATCTCATTGAGATGAACAACTTGCATACCCCATGTCATGGAATCCGCTGAACAGGAAGTCAGTTATTTGGCGTTGTTTGAAAAACGCACCCATTGGAATGTGATCTACTACTCTTACAGGATTAATAGGTTTTTGACCAAACAGGGTCTAATATAATCTCAAGAGATTGAGGATCTAATATTGTGAAGGGCTGGTTGATATCTTAAACGGGTCGGCCGTGGCGAGCCCTTAAACCTACGGCGAATAACAGGAAACAGGAAGTGGCTAATAACTTCTGTATAAATTGAGTGACGTTCATCAAACCTCAGCAGTAGGTTAAGAGAAGAGTCCTGCTCACAGTGACATGGGTCCCGTGAGTCTCAGTCATAGCGCCACCAACTGGCAGCAGAAAGTGTCTACTTTTAGAAATTAAATTCTTTTGTGACTAATTTTCAGCAAATTGGCTTCAACATCAGGCACAATAATTGAAAGACACGGCTGATGTCACACTGTAAAGGATTTTTTGATACGTTGAATAGTGTTGATATGGCAACATATCATTTGGAGCAAACATAAGATACTTATATCCACCAAGTGGAAAGTCCTAATGTGCCCAAACATTTTATGTAGAAAGAACAACTGCTTCTGAGTAGATTTCTTGAGTTTCATGTTTTTGTGATGCTCACACAGCTCCCAACAATTTTTACAGTATATTTATCAGCCTTGGTCTGAATTTTCTGTACTGACTCCTGCAGTAATAAAATATGTCCAGTAGATGGCAGTAGTAGGCAGGTATTCTGCAGTCAGGTCTTTCCCCTTCTCATTTACTATGGCTTCATGTTTATTATTTAAACATATGCAGAAATCATAAAAAATAAACAATACAAACATTTAAATTGCCCACTGTGCAACATTCAGTCTGGTGGACAAGCGCGGCGATATACACACCAGACCACACATTCTACACATCGGTCATGTACACATCCCGACAAATACACAATATGAACACACTAACTATCCTACATGCACACACACACATCACAAGCACACGTCACTAATGGTACCTGACTAAATAAAAATCAATATATCATGAAAAAGGAAAAAGATCCTTAAACAAGAGGCTCCTCCGCACCTATAGTGTGTGGGTGAGTTTTTAATTGCAAATCAGTTTTGATATCTCAAATGTCTCAGCCGTACTAATGTCTTAAACTTACACAACGAAAAATGATTAATAACACACACATCACTAATGTCAACACACTACATTAAAAAAGAAAAGAAAAGAATGATCCTTAGGAAAACAAGAGGGTCCTGCACATCTATAGCACACATCTCTCACGACACACACACACTCACACACACACACACTCACTCATTATATTCAGTGACACGGACAGTGACATCACATTCAGGAACATCCTTAAACCTACACTGAAAAATTATTAATAACACACATCACTAATGTTCACACACAGACTCACACACCATACACACAAACACACACACACACTCCATATATATATATATATATATATATATATATATATATATATTTATATATAAATATTTTTTTTTTTCTGTAATACAATTTATACATAGACCTTAATTCTATCATACAAGTTTCTATAGATCTGTATATATGTTTATATTGCACTGCTAACTTGCACTTCTGGTTAGATGCTAACTGCATTTCGTTGCCTTGTGACTGCGTGCAATGACAATAAAGTTGAATCTAATCTAATCTAATCTAATATACACAAACACGCACAAACACAAGCACATTTACTCGTCACACACAGACTGACACATCTACATCTCACACACCTCTGTCCCTCACTCTCACACACACTAAACCTCCCACACACACACACACACACACACACACACACACACACACACACACACACACACACACAAATCACATCACATCACATCACATCACTGTCACACACATCTCTCCCTCACTCTCACACACACATCACATCACATCACACATTTTGATCTCTCAAACGGGTCAGCAGTGATAATGTCTTAAACTTACACCGAACAATTATTAATCACACACAAATCACTAATATTTGAACACACCATACACACAAACATGCACAAACACAAGCACACATCACTAATGTTAACACACTAAATAAACACACACAAAGACACAAACACATCTCACACACACGCACACACATGCATGCACAAACACAAACAAATACACTCATACATCACACAAATTAGCACCTACATACACACACACATTATAACATCACAAATTATAACACTCACACACTCACATCTCTGTCTCACGCAGAAACACACACATCCACTAACAAGTCACATGTCTTGGACATACTAACACACACATCACTAATGTTAACACACAGATTCACACACCACACACACACAAACACACAAAAACACATTTACTCATCAGAGACAGACTGACACATTAACTAGTCACACACACACACACACACACAAATATTTAGGGCCCAAACTGATATTAGCCCAGTATGATGTGTGACGTTCTGTGTGCAAGTTCTGCGGTGCAACCGGGTGCCAATGACTTTTTTGAGGTTTTGACACACTCGAATAACACGCAGGTTGTGCGGTGCGCCCGGGGTGGGGACCGCGCCCGTTGCTTGGGCCCGTCATCGTTGCTTGCAACTTTAATTTTTTTTTTTTTTTTTTTTTTTCTTTTTATTATTTTTCTTTCAATCATCCGGGCACTTTCGGGCCTCTTAACATACTCAAAAACTCACCAAAATTTGCACACAGATTGGAATCTGCGGCCAACAGGTCCTCAGTGGGGCTCGGCCCCGGGCGTCGCACACGCCCCGCACAGCGCCCCCTAGAGAGTCTTGCCTTATAGCTCAGACACACTTGCACGTATACTTATAAAACTCGGTGTACATTTAGATCTCATCAAACTAAACAAGTTTCGCGCTGCATGTCATCAGGTCTAATCAACAGGAAGTGAGTTATTTTGAGTTGTTTGCAAAACGCACCCAATGGAATGTGATAAACTCCTCCTAGGAAATTTTTCCAATTCGCACCAAACCAGCTAAATATGATCTAAACAAGTTGCCAATGCAAAATTGCAGAGATCTTTTTGATACCTCGAACGGTTCGGCGGTGGCGACGCTTTAAAATTATGGCGAATAAAATGAAACAGGAAGTGGCTAATAACTTCTGTGTACATTAAGTTATGCAAATGAAACTTCACAGGTATGTTAAGAGTAGGAAGCTGATCACATCATATGACGATCATGAGTCTATGTCATAGCGCCACCAAGTGGCAGCAGGAAGTGTGTCACTTTTGGAAATCAGTAATATTTTGTCCTTTACTTTCACCTGATTTGGTTCAAAATCAGTCAGAATAATGAAAAGACATGGGTCATTTGAAATCATGGAGGATTTTTTTTCTAATTTGAATCGTGTTGCTATGGTGACGATTTAACTCAAGAAAAAATCGAAGACAACTATTTTTCTCATATCTTACGAGTGGAAAGACCTACGGGTCCCAAATTGTATGGGTGTAGACTCTCACTGATTGTGAGGAAGCCCTGAGAGCCTGGAGCCCGGGCGTGGCACAGGGCCTGTACAGCGCCCCCTGGAACTTTATAAAGTTTCAGCTGCATAACTCATATCCACTTTCACATATATGAATGAGACCCAGTATAAATTTAGATCTCATTGAGGTGAACAACTTGCATACCGCATGTCATGGAATCCGCTGAACAGGAAGTCAGTTATTTGGCGTTGTTTGAAAAACGCACCCATTGGAATGTGATCTACTACTCTTACAGGATTAATAGGTTTTTGACCAAACAGGGTCTAATACCATCTCAAGACATTGAGGATGTAATATTGTGAAGGGCTGGTTGATATCTTAAACGGGTCGGCCGTGGCGAGCCCTTAAACCTACGGCGAATAACAGGAAACAGGAAGTGGCTAATAACTTCTGTATAAATTGAGTGACGTTCATCAAACCTCAGCAGTAGGTTAAGAGAAGAAACCTGCTCACAGTGACATGGGTCCCGTGAGTCTCAGTCATAGCGCCACCAACTGGCAGCAGAAAGTGTCTACTTTTAGAAATTAAATTCTTTTGTGACTAATTTTCAGCAAATTGGCTTCAAAATCAGGCACAATAATTGGAAGACACGGCTGATGTCACACTGTAAAGGACTTTTTGATACGTTGAATAGTGTTGATATGGCAACATATAATTTTGAGCAAATATAAGATACTTATATCCACCAAGTGGAAAGTCCTAATGTGCCCAAACATTTTAGGTAGAAGGAACAACTGCTTCTGAGTAGATTTCTTGAGTTTCATGTTTTTGTGATGCTCATACAGCTCCCAACAATTTTTACAGTATATTTATCAGCCTTGGTCTGAACTGTGTCCACTGACTCCTGCAGTAATAAAATATGTCCAGTAGATGGCAGTAGTAGGCAGTTATTCTGCAGTCAGGTCTTTCCCCTTTTCCTTTACTATGCCTTCATGTTTACTATTTCAACATATGCAGAAATTATAAAAAATAAACAATACAAACATTTAAATTGCCCACTGTACAACATACACACACACATTATATGTGACATCACATTCAGGAACATCCTTAAACTTACACCGATAAATTATTTATCACACACATCACTAATGTTCACACACAGACTCACACACCATACACACAAACATCTACAAACAAACACACACACACACACCATATACACAAACTCACACAAGCACATTTACTCGTCACACACAGACTGACACATCTACATGTCACACACCTCTCTCCCTCACTCTCTCTCTCTCTCTCACACACACACACACACACACACACACACACACACACACACACACACACGCAGGACAAGCCAAAGACTGATCCAGCATCAGCATCAAATAAAACCCATTGCGTGTCATACTCAAACTTGACCTCACATCACATCACTGTCACACACCTCTCTCCCTCACTCTCACACACACATCACACATTTTGATATCTCAAACGTATCAGCCGTGATAATGTCTTAAACTTACACCCAACAATTATTAATAACACACACATCACTAATATTAACACACAGATGCAGACACCATACACACAAACATGCACAAACACAAGCACACATCACTAATGTTAACACACTAAATAAACACACACACAAACACAAAGATATCTCACACACATGCATGCACACACACAAACAAGTACACTCATACATCACACACATGCACACACATTATAACATCACAAATTGTAACACTCACACACTCACATCTCTGTCTCACACACCCTCACGCAGAAACACACACACCCATTAACAAGTCACATATCTTAAACATACTAACACACACTACTGTTAACACAGACTTACACACCACACACACACACACACTCATTATATTCAGTGACACAGACAGTGACATCACATTCAGGAACATCCTTAAACTTACACCGATAAATTATTCATAACACACATCACCAATATTAACACACAGACTCACACACCATACACACACACACACACACACACACACACACACACACACACACACACACACACACACCATATACACAAACTCACACAAGCACATTTACTCGTCACACACAGACTGACACATCTACATGTCACACACCTCTCTCCCTGACTCTCTCTCACACACACACACACACACATCACATCACATCACTGTCACACACCTCTCTCCCTCACTCTCACACACACATCACACAATTTGATATCTCAAACGGGTCAGCCGTGATAATGTCTTAAACTTACACCCAACAATTATTAATCACACACAAATCACTAATATTTGAACACACCATACACACAAACATGCACAAACACAAGCACACATCCCTAATGTTAACACACTAAATAAACACACACACAGAAACACACACACACACACACACACACACACACACACACACACACACAAAAACACCTCTCACACACACGCACACACATGCATGCACACACAAACAAATACACTCGTACAATACACAAATGAGCACCTACATACTCACACATTATAACATCACAAATTATAACACTCACACACTCACATCTCTGTCTCACACACCCTCACGCAGAAACACACACATCCACTAACAAGTCACATGTCTTAGACATACTAACACACCCATCACTAATGTTAACACACAGACTCACACACCACACACACACAAACACGCAAAAACACATTTACTCATCAGAGACAGACTGACACATTAACTAGTCACACACACACACACACACACACACACACACACACACACACACACACACACACACAAATATTTAGGGCCCAAACTCCCAAACTGATATTAGCCCAGTATGATGTGTGACGTTCGGTCTGCAAGTTCCGCGGTGCAACCGGGTGCCAATGACTTTTTCGAGGTTTTGACACACTCGAATAACACGCAGGTTGTGCGGTGCGCCCGGGGTGGGGACCGCGCCCGTTGCTTGGGCCCGTCATCGTTGCTTGCAACTTTAATTAGGGCCCAAGCACTGAGTGCGCAGGGCCCTCTTGTTTTTCTACGGATTATTTATTTATTTATTTATTTTTATTATTTTTCTTTCAATCATCCGGGTACTTTTGGCCCTCTTAACATACTCAAAAACTCACCAAAATTTGCACACAGATTGGAATCTGCGGCCAACAGGTCCTCAGTGGGGCTCGGCCCGGGGCGTCGCACACGCCCCGCACAGCGCCCCCTACAGAGTCTTGCCTTATAGCTCAGACACACTTGCACGTATACTTATAAAACTCGGTGAACATTTAGATCTCATCAAACTGAACAAGTTTCGCGCTGCATGTCATCAGGTCTAATCAACAGGAAGTGAGTTATTTTGAGTTGTTTGCAAAACGCACCCAATGGAATGTGATAAACTCCTCCTAGGAAATTTTTCCAATTCGCACCAAACCTGCTAAATATGATCTAAACAATTTGCCGATGCAAAATTGCAGAGATCTTTTTGATACCTCGAACGGTTCGGCCGTGGCGACGCTTTAAAATTATGGCGAATAAAATGAAACAGGAAGTGGCTAATAACTTCTGTGTACATTAAGTTATGCACATGAAACTTTACAGGTATGTTAAGAGTAGGAAGCTGATCACATCATATGACAACCATGAGTCTATGTCATAGCGCCACCAAGTGGCAGCAGGAAGTGTGTCACTTTTGGAAATCAGTAATATTTTGTCCTTTACTTTCACCTGATTTGGTTCAAAATCAGTCAGAATAATGAAAAGACATGGGTCATTTGAAATCATGAAGGATTTTTTTCTAATTTGAATCGTGTTGCTACGGTGACGATTTAACTCAAGAAAAAATCGAAGAAAATTATTCTTCTCATATCTTGCGAGTGGAAAGACCTACGGTTCCAAAATTGTATGGGTGTAGACTCTCACTGATTGTGAGGAAGCCCTGAGAGCCTGGAGCCCGGGCGTGGCACAGGGCCTGTACAGCGCCCCCTGGAACTTTGTAAAGTTTAAGCTGCATAACTCATATCCACTTTCACATATATGAATGAGACCCAGTATAAATTTAGATCTCATTGAGGTGAACAACTTGCATACCCCATGTCATGGAATCCGCTGAACAGGAAGTCGGTTATTTTGCGTTGTTTGAAAAACGCACCCATTGGAATGTGATATACTACTCTTACAGGATTCATATGTTTTTGACCAAACAGGGTCTAATATAATCTCAAGACATTGAGGATCTAATATTGTAAACGGCTGGTTGATATCTTAAACGGGTCGGCCGTGGCGAGCCCTTAAAAATACGGCGAATAACAGGAAACAGGAAGTGGCTAATAACTTCTGTATAAATTGAGTGACATTCATCAAACCTCAGCAGTAGGTTAAGAGAAGAGTCCTGCTCACCGTGACATGGGTCCCGTGAGTCTCAGTCATAGCGCCACCAACTGGCAGCAGAAAGTGTCTACTTTCAGAAATTAAATTCTTTTGTGGCTAATTTTCAGCAAATTGGCTTCAAAATCAGGCACAATAATTGGAAGACACGGCTGATGTCACACTGTAAAGGACTTTTTGATACGTTGAATAGTGTTGATATGGCAACATATCATTTGGAGCAAACATAAGATACTTATATCCACCAAGTGGAAAGTCCTAATGTGCCCAAACATTTTATGTAGAAAGAACAACTGCTTCTGAGTAGATTTCTTGAGTTTCATGTTTTTGTGACGCTCATACAGCTCCCAACATTTTTTTACAGTATATTTATCATCCTTGTCCTGAACTGTCTGTACTGACTCCTGCAGTAATAAAATATGTCCAGTAGATGGCAGTAGTAGGCAGGTATTCTGCAATCAGGTCTTTCCCCTTCTCCTTTACTATGGCTTCATGTTTACAATTTAAATATATACAGAAATCATAAAAAATAAACAATACAAACATTTAAATTGCCCACTGTGCAACATTCAGTCTAGGGGACAAGCGCGGCGATATACACACCAGACCACACATTCTAAACACACACACACACACACACACACACACACACACACACACACACACACACCCCATACAAACACACACACTCTACACATCGGTCATGTACACATCCCGACAAATACACAATATGAACACAGTAACTATCCTACATGCACACACACACACACACACATCACAAGCACACGTCACTAATGTTACCTGACTAAATAAAAATCAATATATCATGAAAAAGGAAAAAGATCCTTAGGAAAACAAGAGGCTCCTGCGCACCTATAGTGTGTGGGTGAGTTTGTCATTGCAAATCAGTTTTGATATCTCAAATGTCTCAGCCGTGCTAATGTCTTAAACTTACACCGACAAATGATTAATAACACACACATCACTAATGTCAACACACTAGATTAAAAAAAAGGAATAATCCTTAGAAAAAACAAAAGGGTCCTGCGCATCTATAGCACACATCTCTCACGACACACACACACTCACACACAGACACACACACACACTCATCATATTCAGTGACACGGACAGTGACATCACATTCAGGAACATCCTTAAACTTACACCGAAACATTATTTATAACACACACATCACTAATGTTAACACACAGACTCACACACCATACACACAAACATCCACAAACACACACACACACACACACACCATATACACAAACTCGCACAAACACAAGCACATTTACTAGTCACACACAGACTGACACATCTACATGTCGCACACCTCTCTCCCTCACTCTCACACACACACACACACACACACACACACACACACACACACACACACACACACACACACACCACATCACATCACTGTCACACACCTCTCTCCCTCACTCTCACACACACATCACACATTTTGATATCTCAAACGGATCAGCCGTGATAATGTCTTAAACTTACACCCAACAATTATTAATAACACACACATCACTAATATTAACACACAGATGCAGACACCACACACACACACACACATGCACAAACACAAGCACACATCACTAATGTTAACACACTAAATAAACACTCACAAAGATATCTCACACACATGCATGCACACACACAAACAAGTACACTCATACATCACACACATGCACACCTACACCCACAGATACACAATATGAACACACTAACCATCTTACATGCACACACACACATATCACAAGCACACGTCACTAATGTTACCAGACTAAATAAAAGTCAATATATCATGAAAAAGGAAAAAGATCCTTAGGAAGACAAGAGGCTCCTGCGCATCTATAGTGTGTGGGTGAGTTTTTAATTACAAATCAGTTTTGATATCTCAAATGTCTCAGCCGTGCTAATGTCTTAAACTTACACAACGAAAAATGATTAATAACACACACATCACTAATGTCAACACACTACATTAAAAAAGAAAAGAAAAGAATGATCCTTAGGAAAACAAGAGGGTCCTGCACATCTATAGCACACATCTCTCACGACACACACACACACACTCATCATATTCAGTGACACGGACAGTGACATCACATTCAGGAACATCCTTAAACTTACACTGAAAAATTATTAATAACACACATCACTAATGTTCACACACAGACTCACACACCATACACACAAACACACACACACACTCCATATACACAAACACGCACAAACACAAGCACATTTACTCGTCACACACAGACTGACACATCTACATCTCACACACCTCTGTCCCTCACTCTCACACACACTAAACCTCCCACACACACGGACACACACACACGGACACACACACACACAAATCACATCACATCACTGTCACACACATCTCTCCCTCACTCTCACACACACATCACATCACATCACACATGTTGATATCTCAAACGGGTCAGTCGTGATAATGTCTTAAACTTACACCCAACAATTATTAATCACACACAAATCACTAATATTTGAACACACCATACACACAAACATGCACAAACACAAGCACACATCACTAATGTTAACACACTAAATAAACACACACAAAGACACAAACACATCTCACACACACGCACACACATGCATGCACAAACACAAACAAATACACTCATACATCACACAAATGAGCACCTACATACACACACACATTATAACATCACAAATTATAACACTCACACACTCACATCTCTGTCTCACACACCCTCACGCAGAAACACACACATCCACTAACAAGTCACATGTCTTAGACATACTAACACACACATCACTAATGTTAACACACAGACTCACACACCACACACACACAAACACGCAAAAACACATTTACTCATCAGAGACAGACTGACACATTAACTAGTCACACACACACACACACACACACACACACACACACACACACACACACACACACACACACACACAAATATTTAGGGCTCAAACTGATATTAGCCCAGTATGATGTGTGACGTTCTGTGTGCAAGTTCCGCGGTGCAACCGGGTGCCAATGACTTTTTCGAGGTTTTGACACACTCGAATAACACGCAGGTTGTGCGGTGCGCCCGGGGTGGGGACCGCGCCCGTTGCTTGGGCCCGTCATCGTTGCTTGCAACTTTAATTATTTTTTTTTTTCTTTTTTTTCTTATTTTTCTTTCAATCATCCGGGCACTTTCGGGCCTCTTAACATACTCAAAAACTCACCAAAATTTGCACACAGATTGGAATCTGCGGCCAACAGGTCCTCAGTGGGGCTCGGCCCGGGGCGTCGCACACGCCCCGCACAGCGCCCCCTACGGAGTCTTGCCTTATAGCTCAGACACACTTGCACGTATACTTATAAAACTCGGTGAACATTTAGATCTCATCAAACTGAACAAGTTTCGCGCTGCATGTCATCAGGTCTAATCAACAGGAAGTGAGTTATTTTGAGTTGTTTGCAAAACGCACCCAATGGAATGTGATAAACTCCTCCTAGGAAATTTTTCCAATTCGCACCAAACCTGCTAAATATGATCTAAACAATTTGCCGATGCAAAATTGCAGAGATCTTTTTGATACCTCGAACGGTTTGGCCGTGGCGACGCTTTAAAATTATGGCGAATAAAATGAAACAGGAAGTGGCTAATAACTTCTGTGTACATTAAGTTAGGCACATGAAACTTTACAGGTATGTTAAGAGTAGGAAGCTGATCACATCATATGACAACCATGAGTCTATGTCATAGCGCCACCAAGTGGCAGTAGGAAGTGTGTCACTTTTGGAAATCAGTAATATTTTGTCCTTTACTTTCACCTGATTTGGTTCAAAATCAGTCAGAATAATGAAAAGACATGGGTCATTTGAAATCATGAAGGATTTTTTTCTAATTTGAATCGTGTTGCTACGGTGACGATTTAACTCAAGAAAAAATCGAAGAAAATTATTCTTCTCATATCTTACGAGTGGAAAGACCTACGGTTCCAAAATTGTATGGGTGTAGACTCTCACTGATTGTGAGGAAGCCCTGAGAGCCTGGAGCCCGGGCGTGCCACAGGGCCTGTACAGCGCCCCCTGGAACTTTGTAAAGTTTAAGCTGCATAACTCATATCCACTGTCACATATATGAATGAGACCCAGTATAAATTTAGATCTCATTGAGGTGAACATCTTGCATACCCCATGTCATGGAATCCGCTGAACAGGAAGTCGGTTATTTTGCGTTGTTTGAAAAACGCACCCATTGGAATGTGATATACTACTCTTACAGGATTCATATGTTTTTGACCAAACAGGGTCTAATATAATCTCAAGACATTGAGGATCTAATATTGTGAAGGGCTGGTTGATATCTTAAACGAGTCGGCCGTGGCGAGCCCTTAAAAATACGGCGAATAACAGGAAACAGGAAGTGGCTAATAACTTCTGTATAAATTGAGTGACGTTCATCAAACCTCAGCAGTAGGTTAAGAGAAGAGCCCTGCTCACAGTGACATGGGTCCCGTGAGTCTCAGTCATAGCGCCACCAACTGGCAGCAGAAAGTGTTTACTTTTAGAAATTAAATTCTTTTGTGGCTAATTTTCAGCAAATTGGCTTCAAAATCAGGCACAATAATTGGAAGACACGGCTGATGTCACACTGTAAAGGACTTTTTGATACGTTGAATAGTGTTGCTATGGCAACATATCATTTGGAGCAAACATAAGATACTTATATCCACCAAGTGGAAAGTCCTAATGTGCCCAAACATTTTATGTAGAAAGAACAACTGCTTCTGAGTAGATTCCTTGAGTTTCATGTTTTTGTGATGCTCATACAGCTCCCAACAATTTTTTTACAGTATATTTATCATCCTTGTCCTGAACTTTCTGTACTGACTCCTGCAGTAATAAAATATGTCCAGTAGATGGCAGTAGTAGGCAGGTATTCTGCAGTCAGGTCTTTCCCCTTCTCCTTTACTATGGCTTCATGTTTACAATTTAAATATATGCAGAAATCATAAAAAATAAACAATACAAACATTTAAATTGCCAACTGTACAACATTGAGTCTGGTGGACAAGCGCGGCGATATACACACCAGACCACACATTCTAAACACACACACACACTCTACACATCGGTCATGTACACATCCCGACAAATACACAATATGAACACACTAACTATCCTACATGCGCACACACACACACACACACACACACACACACATCACAAGCACACGTCACTAATGTGACCTGACTAAATAAAAATCAATATATCATGAAAAAGGAAAAAGATCCTTAGGAAAACAAGAGGCTCCTGCGCATCTATAGCACACATCTCTCACGACAGACACACACTCACACTCATCATATTCAGTGACATTCAGGAACATCCTTAAACTTACACCGAAACATTATTAATAACACACATCACTAATGTTAACACAGACTCACACACCATACACACAAACAACCACACACACACACACACACACACACACACACACACACACTCCATATACACAAACACAAGCACATTTACTCGTCACACACAGACTGACACATCTACATCTCACACACCTCTGTCCCTCACTCTCACACACACTAAACCTCCCACACACTAAACCTCCCACACACACATGCACACACACACACACACGCACACACACACACACACACACACACACAAATCACATCACATCACTGTCACACACCTCTCTCCCTCACTCTCACACACACATCACACATGTTGATATCTCAAACGGGTCAGCCGTGATAATGTCTTAAACTTACACCCAACAATTATTAATCACACACAAATCACTAATATTTGAACACACCATACACACAAACATACACAAGCACACATCACTAATGTTAACACACTAAATAAACACACACACACACACACACACACACACAAACACATCTCACACACACGCACACACATGCATGCACACACAAACAAATACACTCGTACATCACACAAATGAGCACCTACATACTCACACATTATAACATCACAAATTATAACACTCACACACTCACATCTCTGTCTCACGCAGAAACACACACATCCACTAACAAGTCACATGTCTTGGACATACTAACACACACATCACTAATGTTAACACACAGATTCACACACACACACACACACACAAAAACACATTTACTCATCAGAGACAGACTGACACATTAACTAGTCACACACACACACACACACACACACACACACACACACACACACACACACACACACACAAATATTTAGGGCCCAAACTGATATTAGCCCAGTATGATGTGTGACGTTCTGTGTGCAAGTTCTGCGGTGCAACCGGGTGCCAATGACTTTTTTGAGGTTTTGACACACTCGAATAACACGCAGGTTGTGTGGTGCGCCCGGGGTGGGGACCGCGCCCGTTGCTTGGGCCCGTCATCGTTGCTTGCAACTTTAATTTTTTTTTATTTCTTTCAATCATCCGGGCACTTTCGGGCCTCTTAACATACTCAAAAACTCACCAAAATTTGCACACAGACTGGAATCTGCGGCCAACAGGTCCTCAGTGGGGCTCGGCCCGGGGCGTCGCACACGCCCCGCACAGCGCCCCCTACAGAGTCTTGCCTTATAGCTCAGACACACTTGCACGTATACTTATAAAACTCGGTGAACATTTAGATCTCATCAAACTGAACAAGTTTCGCGCTGCATGTCATCAGGTCTAATCAACAGGAAGTGAGTTATTTTGAGTTGTTTGCAAAACGCACCCAATGGAATGTGATAAACTCCTCCTAGGAAATTTTTCCAATTCGCACCAAACCTGCTAAATATGATCTAAACAATTTGCCGATGCA